>JACBWW010000028.1:3919457-3935178 GCA_020086605.1 Lanius collurio
TATAATTGTCACTTCTGACAATTATATGTAGCCTTTTAAATACAACAAAACCATACAAGCCTGAATATGGCTAAAAGAAGGTACATGACAATGAAGAAAGTGATCACACATCTCTTGCCATAATATAGAATTCTCCACTTAAAAAACCC
Organism: Lanius collurio; assembly: GCA_020086605.1. Classification (NCBI taxonomy): domain Eukaryota; kingdom Metazoa; phylum Chordata; class Aves; order Passeriformes; family Laniidae; genus Lanius; species Lanius collurio. The sequence continues at coordinate 3,919,607 of JACBWW010000028.1, forward strand.
AAAGAGTTGTTCTGTTGTGCCTTTTGATATATACGGACAGATGACACAACTAATTATTAAGGCATTAGAGAAATTTTGCTTATGTCTTCTACTGCATTTTAAGCCATTCTCTTGGGTGATACTCTGTGATGTTGGAAGTTGAATTAAGAAAATATGATATTGTTTTTTTCTACTGGATTATGTGATAAAATAGACAGTTTAGAGGTATATTGCCATTTAATGCCCAAAAAGAGTAAGCCAAGCCAAAACAATGCTATGGATATTTCAGATACCAGAAACAAGGATACCTGCAAAATGCTGTAACAGCTCTACTGAGCCACAAAACACAAATGTTGAAGTTCACACAGAACAATTAAATCCTGAGCTACGGTAAAAACTCATTCAAAACTCAGATGGATTTACCAGGCAACAGCTTATTACTTGCAAAAAACTAGAGCAGCAGTGTGGAAAGAACACCCAAACAGCCCAACCTCTGTCACTTCATAGAAGGTGTTCTAAAAAACATGCAATACATGCATTACTTGCAAAGAACACAAGTGCCTAGCCATTAGATAAGTGGTATTTCTCATTTGCAGCATGACAAAATCTTAGTGATCCTTATACTTTTACTATCTGACACTTATGCGTGAGGACAGTATCTTACTGCCTGCCATGGGAATGCAATTGTAAATCTTCTGCCTTTGATAAAATTTGTTTCTTTCATCTTGCCTAAAGTCAGACATCATTGTCTTCTCTGAAGAAGAATTTACTCAAGCACAGTAGAAAGCCACAACTAATTAACTGGGATATAAATGAAATTAGAAGACAGAGGCCAACAACAACAAGAAAATGACTGTATTTCACTGTGAAGTAAAGTGTTACAGGATCAGAGCAAGGCTATGCAAAGTGTTATTACCATATGCATAGTTCAACAAAACCTGATCTCTCTTTTAAAGATACTGAGGCACCACTATAGACGTCTCAGATTTCTGTCTATGTTCAATTAGACTAAAGACATTTCAAAATCTGGTAAAGGTTTTGCATTTTTTTCTTTTCTCTGAGGATAGTCTTTCAGAACCGAGAGCTAAGTTTTCACTGTTTCTTGTGAGGGGCCAGATAAAAAGTTCAGAGTTATTTTTTGCCTGAGTTTGTAGAAAACTTAGAAACTGTGATTACAAAGATGGGATTTTGCACTGTGGTGTCCTTCTGGAGGAATGTATCTGTAGCAGTCTTTATCTCAGTTAAAGTAATCCACTGTCTGTTGTCTCATCATAAAATTATCTTTTAATATTTTTTCACACATGCTATTCACTGATTCTTCTCGAGTAGAGAATTTTTCTGCAATACATTTCTAGTATGGGGCTTTCAATAATGTTGTTTCAAATTGAAAAATTATCCACCGCCACCAAGACTTTCTTTTTAAAATACAACAGAATGTACAGTGCTTGGTTGACATAGAACCTTGTTAATCTCTTCTGATTATTTTGGCATGTCTTGGAAGAGAACTGTTCATTACCATGCAGATAGAGATAACCTTTGTTACCAGGATAATTGTCATATAGCACTTTGCATTTGAAATTCACTTGTTGAAACAATCATACAAGCCTAAATTATAGGGAAACTAAAACCAGGACTTCAAATGTAAACTGGTTGAAATAGTGATTATTAAATAGCTCTGCCCTTTCTGTAATGTCAGAGAGGAGATAGTCAAATATTCGATAATACAACAAAGAGGGGAGAAAATTACAGGTCTCCACTACCATGGAGATTTTAACTGACAGGCTAGATTCTAGGTTGTTTCATGTAGAGTAATACATTAAAGGATTTGTATTGATTTTGATTAGGCTTGATGTAGATAGAACACTGTGAACAGTGGTCAGGGACTTTAGCAAAAAATAAGCAAATATGCAACAAGGTTTTGATAACAGGCATAACCAGTAAGAGTGGAAAACATTAATAACATATCAAGGAAAATAATGCATAGTGGTGAAATTTCCTAAATCTTGTTGGAGCTTACTAAAAAATGAAGAACTTACACAGAGGTAATTTGATTGCATTAAAATCCGTGGGAAGGGTTTGCAGTATAAGTTAGACCAGTGCTCTCAGCTCGCAGAGGTGCATAGTGAGAGAATACCTTTCCTTCTTGGAGATGTAGGAATGCAATTAACTGAGATAGAGTAAATGTCATACTCTGTTTTCACTGCCAAAGCTGGATAAAAAGTGGCTGCTTTCTTAAAAAAAAGTGCTCTGTATACTCTGATTGTTGTAATAGGGAATAACTTGCAACAAGAACTTTTCAGCAAGATGAGTAGGAAGGAAATATGAAGTGATATTTCTATAGATGTTGATGGATGTTTATTTCCCTCCAGCCCCATCATGGCTGAGGTCCCATGGCTGACTGACCTCACAATCACGAAACTGCCCCCTTCTTCCTGAGCCTGGGGAGCCCCCAACAACCAATCAGAAGACAGGCACAGGCCATACGTGACATGGGGACAGGGGCAGACTCGTACACTCCAGGGTCCCTTCCCCTGGGACCTCAGGTGAGAGGTACTTCAGCATCTGATAAACATAATTCATGGAGTCTTAAAATATCATCAGCCTCAGTCATCACTGTGCTCTTCTGCTGGGTGCTGTCACAGTTCTAGTCAAGCAGCCAAGGGAGAAAATATCCCTTTCAATGGTAGTTTCCCAAAGAAGCAGAATCATACATTCAAAAATAGTTTATAAGTATGAAACAGACAAAACATACTTGACTTCGATCAAATACAAAAAAAATTGCAGAATGGTTGTTTCATTAGAAGAAGATAGTATATAAATAGGAGAAATGACTGAATGGGGAACAGTCCATTTACTTGTGTGGTATGACATTCCCTGAGATTTGGCAGACTTGTTAACCATCTCTATTATGAAAATAGCTCTTTCCTATGATATGAAAAAATGTATTCTTAGCTAAAAAAATCCCCTGTATGGCACTGAAACCTCTTATGTATCCCATAATACACTACCCTGTAATATTTCAAAGCTAGGATCCACCATCCAGTGTTGTGTTGTACTCCCTTAAATTGAAGAAGTTTATGCGAGATTGGGATATTTATTTATTTCTCCTTGCATTCTAACCCCTGTCTGTCCTCTGTGATGAAATTATGTCTTTGGGAGTTTCCTATAAACAGTGAGATCATTAATGTAGAATTGTTGCATTATAAATAAAAAAAAAATTGAACATTTTTGGAATGACTATTATTGTGTTCTATAGCTAATCTTGAGAAGCCTGATATCTTGAATGATAAGCTAGAACCTATTAAAGCTTAAAGACGCCATTAAAGAATGGAATTATTCCATTTAATATTCCTGAGGTATCTTTAAAATACTTGCTTCATCGGAAAGATTCCTGCCAAACTGTTCTCAGTGTAATTTTCCCACCTAAAAATGTAGATATTAGGTCTCCCTTACAATTCTTCATTTTGCTTTTAGAACCAATATTGGTTTGGATTGTTTTTTAAGAGTATTAAAAATTCTGAGAAAGTGTGTATACACACTGGTCATATAATTTGCCTGATCTCTCTCTTTTCCCTGGGTAAGGAAAATGGATAATGACATTTTGCCTATGGTCATACAAGTCATATACTAAAACATCATAAATACAACTCTATGCCCTCTGCCCTCTACTGGATAGCATCACAAGTGTGCTTCTACATGGCCCAACCAAATTCAGAAGTTTTCAAGCAGACACCTTTCAACTGGTAAGTCGTCTTTCTAGCATGTGGAAACATAATTTTCTTTTTACCCCACAGTCCTTGTTCTGGACAGATTTTCTAATCTTATACCTGTCCACAGTGAACCCACAATTTATTATTAATGTAGTTCAATAACAGAAGCATTTCAGAAGCAAAAGAAAAAAACAGCCTGACACACCTACAAAGATTCAAATGCCATCTAGAAGTTACAATTTGTCCCTCAAACAGCATGAGACCAATGCAAAAAAGCCCTGAATTCACTTACAACCAAAAAGTGACAATTCAAAGCATGGAACAGGGATCATGGTCTCATGACAATGCCTGTGGGGAGCACAAAGAATGAATCTGAAATATCACATATGACCACTGGTTTCCTGAGAAACCTTATTTATGTGCAATAGGAACTTGAGACAGGGAAAGAATAATTTAAGAGAGAATTTAAGGAATAAATCAGAAGAGCAACAATATCCTGATGGACTAGAAAAGTAAGGATTTTGCTCCCAATATACAGTTAAGAAAATGGCAACACTAACAAATCAAGGGAAAAAAAATCTAAAGATTGCCAAACTGATTTGAATGGAAGGTAGTGAAACTGAAAAACTGCCTCACCATGACTGCATCATTCGGAGCATTCACCTTTCATGGATTCATGAAAATTAGAAAAAGCAAGGGTGTTTAGAACTGTCTTATCTAAATAAACTAGATTCAGAAACATACTGCCAATCTTATCATACAAATTGAAAGACATTTGGGGTACTGAGTTCTAAGGGGAAAATTAAACATATATGTGAAGGTAGAAATGGTTTAGAACAGATGAATGCATCAGTCAATATTGGGTGCCAAAAAGTCATGTACCAGACTGCTCCTGCAGCCTTTGAAGGATGATTAAAAGCAAAGAAAGGAAGATGGTGAGTGTATGGGCTAGCTGGTGGTGGAGGAGTGGAGGAGGAGGGATTCATATCTCTGAAACTACTGTGGTACAGCTGGGTTGGCGCATGGATACCAGACTTTTGTGTGTGTGGTGCGTTTTTTTTTTTTTTTTTTTTTTTTTTTTTTTAATAGACCTAACCACGCATTGAGGTTTAAAATCTACAGGAAAGAGCACACCACAGAAAGCTTGGTCACGTGATCTACAGAAATAGAAGGTAATTATGTTTCAGTCAAAACAATTTTTTCTTTTTTTTAAAATCTTCCCTGCTTTCTTTCATTCTTCTGTCTATACTTTCAAATTCAGGAAAAGTCGGGTTGAATTTTGAATTAGTACAAGGCTGTTCCAATCGTTCTGTACTGTCAAACTTACTGCTAGGGTTGAGTATCACTTCCTCCCTCCCCCCTCCCCCCAAACACCATCCGTCATCCTATTTTGTTACTTTTACAATGAATCCACTGAAGTGTAAAGGCTCTTGGGGCCTCTCCAGGGGTGGTCTTCAGGCACAAGCTACTGTACCAGTAAAAATCAAATTGCCGCTTGTATAATAAGTTTGTGATACCCAAACAGTATGAACCTGAATTATTACAGCACTTAAATGTGTAAGAGGACTCTAATAAAAATTTGTAATAGCATGGCACATTTTTAGGTTAATTAATTTCAGATTTCACATAAACTGGGGGAGAAAAAAAAGGAGAAAACATCATTTTGAGTGCATGGTGTAGGGCTTTGTTGAAATGCTGTAGGAAGCCTAGAAGCAGCAGAAGTACAATTTTTAATAGCAAGTATGTAGCAGGGTCAGACTTTTTTGCCATTGTTAAATGCTGTCATAAATACAGGAAAATATTTCTGGAACACTGAAAATAAAGCAGTTGAATCAGGGTTTGAATGCAAATCTGAGTTTAGCCAGATTCTAGCAAGTTAAGTCCATTGTCTATAATAGGTCTTAAACAGTTTGTGCGTTCTTAATCTTCTGCAAACTTTACAACTTGTTGGTCAGTAATATTACAGTGCTGAATCATTGTTTATTCTGTAAGCCCCCTCTCCAAGAGTCCTCAGGATCCAGTTTCAGGATAAATCAAATTAAAGACACATGCAAAGAGTAGAAATAATGAAAAATAAAAATCAACACATCAGAATGGTTTTATCTTTCCATGTGCAAGCCTTTGATTAGTCTCTTAGCTATGACAACTTAGTTCTTTCTTACTCTGCCTTCAGAGGAGGTTACCAAGCACTTTTAAAGGTGTCGGTGTAATGTTGTTACTATTGGCTAGAAATTTCAAGAAGAAAATGCAAGTGCATTAAATATAAAATATTAAATATATATAGGTTTATTATTTTCTAGGTCTTCAATAGATAGATACTAAGTTTACTACACAAATTTTACTGACATAATAATTTAATTAAGAACTGTTTAAACTATTAATAATGATGCTAAATGGCCTTTTTAAGGATGGTAGCTCAAGCAAAATTTGTGAGCTTTTATAAAAACCATATAGTGTTATTCTTCAGTACAATTGCAGTTAGATTGTCTCTAGATTAGTTCCAAAAATGACTGATTTCTATTGCAAATCTCTCTTCCATTATTTCTTCTGTGTTTTTAGGTAAGTCATTCAAGACCTGAGCACAACTGCCATTTTAGGCCTCTCAATCCTATTTTTAAGCAATAATGAGTATAGGGTTCATTTCACATAGGTTAGATCTCTAAAAATCAGTTAGACTTGCAAGCCCCTTCTATGGATAGAGGAGGAAGACAGACATTTCCCAAGACATCTGTGACATTTGTAGGAAGGTGTCTATGATTGGTGATTTCTAGACAACCCCTGAAAGTGAATATAGTCCATAATTGTAAATCTTCTGCACTTATATGATATCTGAACAAGAACAAGGGGAAAAAAAAAGGGAGGTATTCAAGCCTAGAAATGACAGAATCACAGCCCTCAAAACTTTGATTTCCATTCCACAGATAACTTCCCTTGCTTACAGAGTGAGCCTGCAGACCTGCCTGAGGCTAGATGTGCAACATGAAGTGAGTTGGCTTTTCTCTTTCTTGGACTTGAAGCAAAAGGTCTAGAGTAACACGGCTACTGCATGCATATGAAAAACCATTGGATGACAACTCCAGCATCCTATCAGTCTCAGAGCTGGCATCAATCTTATTTATGAGGTTTTATATAGCAGTAGTCTTAGATCATGCCCAATTCCCAAGCACCCAAGACTGCTTAGACACAGAGTTGGTAAATCTCTTAGGTCAGCCTCATTCAACTATATGTACAGCAGAAAAAAGAAACTAAGCCTCATATTTCCATAAATTGCAACCTAATTACCAAACTATTCTCAGTTGAGGCTGTCTTAATCTCTTTTGGTGCTGTTCTGCTTTGTGAACACAGGTTAATGGACAGAGGGAACAGAATACAGAAGAGGATCATGATTTTAAAGTATGATCTATTGTAAACTCCATTCAAATTCAAGTCTACCTTTTCTTTGAGGAGACACCTGAATTATATCCTAAGGCATATTAAGATAATCTGTCACATAGCAGAACAAATTGGATGCATTTGTATTAATGGAGCAGGAAAAAAAAATATTTCTCCTTTTTGTTTCATGATTTTGATCCCCTTTTACTTATTCTTAGTACATTCAGAAATGGATTACTGCCTTCCTATTCCAGAGATACATATTGACATCGAACCCTCAGTTTTCCTGTCCAACAGAAAAATGTGAAGTATTACCTGAGAGTCCCAATCCACAGATGCTTATCTGAAGACAAGCTTATCTGAATATCTTAAGCAGTCTTAAGCAAGAAATTATATGAAGGTTTGGGTTGGAAGGGTCCTTAAAGTTCATCTAGTTCTAGCCCTACTGCCTATGGACAGGGACACCTTCCACTAGACCAGATTGCTTAAAACCCACCCAACCTGGCCTAAAAGGCTTCCAGGTATGGTGTATCCACAACTTCCTCAACCAGCTGTAGCTCCTCACCACCCTCAGAATGAAGGATATCTTCCTAATATCTAATCTAAATCTACACTCTTTCAGTTTGAAGAGATTTCTCCCCATCCTGTCGCTTTATATCCTTGCAAAAAGTTCCTCTCAATCCTTCCAGTAGGCCCCTTTTAGGTACCAAAAGGCCACAATAAGGTCATCAGGCTGAACAACCCCAGTTCTCTCTCACTCTGTGTTCATAGGAGAGGAGCTCCTTTGTGATTACCTTTGTGACTCTCTGTAACACCCCAAAACATATAAACACAAGGGATGTACTGAGGTTCCTTTACTCTGAGTTAAGCACATGAGAGAAATACTGACTAAATATTATCAAGGGGTCAAAATTACACAAAAGTTTACTGAAGAAATATAGAAAATCAAGGAATTTGTCAAAGGATTTAATACAGCATCCAACTAACACGAAACACTTAGCATAGCATTAATGCATTTAACTTAGCAAATTTTAAACACATTTTATGTTAACTTACCCAAATGTTCCATGAAAAGGGAATTAGAAGAAGAAAAGAGGAAAGAGAGAAAAGATATAGCAAAACACACATATAGCTACCAACTCCTGGGTTCCAATGTGAATAAACTCTGAGAGGAAAAGATCTTCTTGTGGTCAGCCTTTAAAACCCTTAGGCCTCCATGATCCCTTCCCCAGGTGTGATTTTCAGGCACTCAGCCACTCAGGAGCTGGGTTAAGTAAGACTGGATCAGCCTCTGCTGTGCCATGACTGTGGGGCAGGGATGCTTTGGCTCTGGGCTGAGGAGTGGGAACAGGGCAGTGCCTCACTCCAGCAAGGTGTGACCTGCCCTCCTCCCTCACACATGTGCATCCCAAAATGTCTCGAGACATCAATCTTTTCCAGTCTCTGACACCCTCCTCTGGACTCGTTCTGTGCAGAAAAATTCATGTCACCAGAGGTCTGTTTCCAAAAAGGATACAGAGGTGTCCTGTAATGTTAAGATAAACAAAGGGAGAGGCTCTGGGGTATTTGTCCATGGGGTATCATGAATTATTGGAGGATGCAGCCTCCTTTCTATCGTAATTTCCCACCCCCATCACCCTCTCCCTTTCCCCATGGCTAAGGTACTTGGAAGGTACGGACTTTCCAATTCACCTACTTCATGTCACCCTCATTATGCACCTCCCTCTTTGTATAACATAGCTCTATTAAGTCTTTGTTCATCTTCTCGAAGTTCAGGAATATAGCATGGCAGTTTGTGTCAATTAGTAACATTTTGTGAAATTGATAGTTTCTCCTGTTACTTCCCTATCTATAAGTCCCCGGCCCTATCTACAAGCAGATTCACATCTGTTTGTAAAGACACATTCATCTTGTACTTCTGCCTTTCCGTTTTCTGTGTATCTAAACTATTCCTTTGAAGGCCATGGGTGCAATCCAAAAGTAAAATCCACAGAACATCCCCAAAAGCCTTGGATTTGTATCATTGTGTGTATTATTCGGCAGATGGTAACTGAGGACTGAATGAAGAAGGTACATTTTACTTGTGCTCAGTTTTATGAATATATAACACCTCAGTCACATTTCTTTGTACAATTACTGCACATTCACATACACGACAATTAGAATGACAAGGATTCTAAGGAACTATTTTGCTAATGCAGTTTTATGTTATTAAAACATCTACAAAACAAGTTCACAGAATGTCTCTTTTATTTAAAAGCAAATGAAAAAGATTCTGTTTACTAACATTTCTAAGAATGGTGTCTAAGGGTTGTGCTAATTATATTGATTTAGTCATAACAAATAATTGTAATACACATAGTTATGTGGGAAGAAGGTGAGTCTGTCCTTCGGGTGTTTATGGATTTGTGTTCCGTGTGCCTCAGTTACTGGTGCTCTACAGCACAGGTATCATTGTTTTGCATTTCATTTAAGGTCCTGAATGTCATGGATAAAAATCCCTGCATTTACTTGAGACAGAAGGGTTTATAGAAATCTTTTCTGTGGCAAACTTCCAGCTCAGAAAAGACTCCCAGTCACGGCACTTGTTCAGTGGAAGCAAAATTCCGCTGGCACATGAAACACATCTTCTTTCATGCATTTCTGTGTTTGTTCTCTGGAGTGCTGCCAGAATAGACTCAAGTTATGATAGCTAACACCACTGTAAACTAGGAATCATGAAGGAGAGATTAAAACCTCCAGGGAAAAAAACACTTTAAGTAACAACATGGACTGTAGCCATACTCCTGTCTTCCCACTGCAGTGGTGCTGCATGGCTATCTCAGGAAGCACAGGAATGGAATTACACTAAAGGGGTGCTTGCACACTCACCCATACTCCCTGCAGACCTTGAGCATTTGCCAGCTGAGCAGCATCTTTCAAGGCACTCAGATAGCAAGGCAACCCTTCCTCACTGAGCATCTTCAGTGTCATCCCGGTGCCTGTGAAATGACCTTGACTACAAATTTACCATTTTTCTTAGTCTAAATCAAGTGCCTTTTGATCACAATGTACCTTTTTGTGCTTAGGAAAAAATGCATCAGTGGTTCCTATAAGTTCCATTGTAAACTGGAGACTTCAGTGGCATTTTTGCCCGTAGAATCCATATGCTCAACCTCTCTCTTGAAAAACAGCATTCAGCAGATGGCTTGAACATGTGTATCTGGTTTTAATTTTCAGTTTACAGACCACAAAGTTATCATCTCTTGTTTTACTGAAATAATCTACAGAATATGAAAAGACTGCAGTGAGCAATATCCCATTGTATATCAAGGCGAACACTTTAAATTTTAAGAATTACTAGCTTAAATCATTTCTCATAGAGTGATTTTTTCTCAGTGACTGAATGTGCTCTGTCTAAAATTGGTATTTTATTGCTATGATCCCAAGTTGTTTTCCAGATGTAGCCTGTTAGGATGTCAATTTTTCCAAACATGCAGTGTTTTTCCGATGAGGAGATATTTGACCATTCCAAAACATGACATACAAGGCTAACACTGTAATGAGATGTGTCTTTCTATGTGTCCTTCTCAATCCCTCACAATCAACTTGGCATATACTATTTTTGACACAATTCCAATTTGTTCATGTCAGTAAGTGGCATGATCAAGGGCAGATCTCTAGTTCTGTGCCTTCTAGAATTCTTGTGCTGGTATTTGAATCTATGCATCTGATCCTAACCCTTTTGCTCCATGATGTAGTTTGTTCCTAAAAGAGATTTTTATTTATCTCCTCAGTCACGTTTTTGCCACCTTAGATATAGTAATATATCTTGGATGTAATAAAAATTCAGAAGCCACAAGAGAAGATTATATTCACGTTGTCACCTGTGTTGATATCGGTAAACCTCAGTCTCACATTGTTTCACATTAAAATGTCCAACGTAACCCTGTATGACTTTTCAGTCTTGGCACAGATTCTGTGATATATCTGAACTACAAACATTATCCATATACAGAAACTTGTTACCTATGGTTGACAGCTGCATGGATTAAGAGAGAACAAAAAGGTATCAGTGGTGCTATGTTTGTCTTAAAAGGCATGCATTGAACCTAACAGATGTATTTTTCTTAAACCGAGCTGCCAAAAGTGTTTATAGACCTAAAACTGGTCTGAAAGAGGTGGGATTCATCTTTTCTAATGTCAAATGTCTGATTTTTTTCAGCATTAAAAGTCTAGATCTTTAGGTTAATAATTTAGATAATATTTACAGTCAATGGAGAAAAATTAGTATCTGTAGAATATAATTTATCTCATCTTAAAATGATGACTGAAATAGATAAGATAAATCATGCTTTAGAAGGGTTTATTTCCTTCAATTTCCTTTAGAGGAATCTAAACAAATAGTTCAAATGTGGATGTCTAGAGTGAAGGGAGATGATTCCATCCATATGGGATCTCATTAAAAGATTTTTAAAACTTTATTTCCTCACATTTCTAGCTAACATAATTGTTTAATATTGGAAAGATAAACTGCTTAGGGGAAAACACATAAGGGAAAAAAAAACCCCTCCTTTCAATTTCTACTTTATAGTTCAAAGAGCTAAGACCAGGGATTTGTACAATTGATACCTTTCCTTCTCACTTGCAGTTTGCTATTGCAATCATTCTTGTGTGGCATCCATAGTACTTGTAAATTAGAGGAGAAATCCTGAGGTAAAAGCCCAAGGCAGAGCTGATATTCTCATGGATATCATACTACCATAGAATGTTTTGGGTTGGAAGGAGTCCTATATATAAATCATCCAGTTCCAACTCTGATGCTGTGAACAGGGAGATCTTGCACTAGACCAGGTTACTCAAAATCCTGTCCAACCTGGCTAGAATATTTCCAGGGGTGGTGCACCCAATACTTCTCTGGGCAGAGCCCATACTAGTGTTTCAAAACCTATGCTTCACCACTGCCACATAAAAAGTTTCCTCCTATCCAATCTAAACCTACTATCTTTCAGCTTAAAAACATTTTCCCCAAGTTCTTTAATGATATGGTCTTATACAAAAAGCCCTCTCTGACTTTCCTGTAGACTTTCTTCAGATACTGAAAGTCTGCTATAAGGTCACCCTGGAGCCTTCTCTTCCCCAGCCTGAACAATCCTAATATTGTCAGTCTTTCCTTATAGGAAAGGAGTTTGATAGATCTGATAATTTTTTTGTCCCTCCTCTGGACAACAAGTCAATGTCCTGCCAGTGCTGGGACCCCAGAGCTGGATGCAGTGTTCCAGGTGGGGTCTCACCAGAGCAGAGCAGAGGGGCAGAGTCCCCTCCCTGGCCCTGCTGCCCAGGCTGCTTTGGATGCAGCCCAGGACACGTTTGGCTCTCTGGGCTGTGAGTGCCCATGGCCGGGGCATGTCCAGCCTCGCACCCAGCAGCACCCCCAAGTCCTTCTCAGCAGGGCTGCTCTTGATCCCTTCATCCCCCACCTGGATTGATACTGAGGGTTGTCCCAATCCAGGTGCAGCACATTGCACTTGGCCTCATGAGGTTCCTGTGGGCTCACTCCTTGAGCTTGTCCAGGTCCCTCTGGGTGGCATCCTGTCCGTCAGGAGTGTCACTGCAACACTCAGCTTGGTGTCACCTGCAAAAGTGCTGCAGGTGCACTTGATGCTACTTTGTATGTCACTGATGGTCCCAATATGGGCCCCTGGTGGCACCACTTCTCACTCATGTCCATTATGACTCTGAGCCCTTGATCACCACCCTCTGGATGTGACCATCCAATAGATTCCTTATCCATCTACCAACCCACCCATCAAGTCCATCTCTGTCCAACTTGGAAAGAAGGATGTTGTGGAGGACTGTGTCAAAGGCTTCACAGAAGTCCAGATAAATTACATCTGTAGCCCTTCCCTTCCCCACTGATGGAATCATTCCATCATAGAAAGCCACTAGGCCGATCAAGCAGGACTTGCTGTTGGTGAATCCACAACTTTTTTTTAACAGACAGGCTGAGAAATAAACACAATAGTAAGTCCATATGGAAGAATTACTATTTCACAAAAAAAACTGAGAACTCTTCAAGAAAAAAAAAAGTAGATAAAGACAGCTAGGTCAATAGAGAAGAGACAGAAGACATGTATTTTTATCCCAGTGTTCAAATTACTATTCAAAGAAGTAGCTATATTCATGATAATTTGTTACAGAAAATGTTACAGAAATACTAACTTTCTGCCATTGTCTGCTCCATGAAAGTTACTGAGGAAATTTTTGATCTGTTTTCCAAGAAAATATTGATGGATTGCAAAATATCAAAGCCATTCTTCTTCTCTTTTGTTTGGCTGATGGGTTTTTTTTTGTTTTGTTCTTCCTCCCCACTCCCTACCCTCCCATCTGCCCCAGTCTGGTCCAACAATATCACACTAACTTTGTGAACTGAAATGGAATTCTGTTTTCCTCAGAGGAGCTGCTGAAAAGTGCTGTTTTGACAAATAGTGTAGGAATAGCACCCAAAGGAATTCAACTGAAGAAAAATATATGATGGTATTTCATTTCTCATCTTTAGCAGAGCTTTGATATGACTGGATTTATTAGGAATAGAAACCCTGGTGGTATTGCTACTGATAATGTTTTTAGATGTAGGTCTTATTATGGTTTCTGCAATACTTAGTTCATTGTAAACAAAATTTGCACATCAAAATCACCCTGCATGATGGGCTTTTGTTTTTGCTACCTTTGAGTCTGTAACCTTTCAAGAATTCAAGGAACATATGCAGGTGCCTCTTTGTCAGCTGTTATTAGATACCAGGATAAAAGATGTCAGTAAGAATCATGACCATCACTCTCATATTTTCTTATTGCTGCCACAGATGGCAAAGTAACTGCACTAACCAGCTTTTTTTTTTTTTTCAAAGTGTAACCAGTGCCTGAAAAGATGGGTCAATAAATTCTGTTGTCCAACCAATGTAACTCACTGAAATAGTTTTTGCAGCACTTGTCAGCAGGGTACCAAACACAGCATACTGCTGTGTATGAAATACATATGTATGTGAAATAAAAGTTGTATCTGAAATAACAGGGTTTACTCTGTTTGCATTGTGTAGCCATTATTGCAAACAAGCTCTAATCCCACACCAAGGCACTGACTGTGTATTACTAACTATGACACACTAAGCCTGGCTTGTGTGATAAGCATTTCACAGGCAGACAGACTTCTGTAGAGCTTCTCCTTTCCTGTTAAGAATGATGTTTTTCTTGTACTGGTGATATGTGTGAGTTGCACTTTATTTATTTAACAAATGAAGGGTAAATTACAGTGTATTCATATGACCAATGAAATGGACTGTGGTTGTGCTAGAAGCATGTGTAATTACTGAAAAGAGAAGGCAGGGAGGTTAGGACAAGCAGATAAAACACTATGTCATGATGCTGTCAGACAGAAATGGTAAAAAAACCCTCCACAAACCAAAAAAACAGAATATTTTAGCAGTGGATATCTCTGGAATAGGAGCACAGTGTGGTGCACTATGAACAGGAGTTTGCAGGCACCCAGATGTAATACAGAACACAGTATAGTGTTAAAATCTTATCCTTGACAAGTTGAGAACCTATAAAGAATTGCTCATCAATCACATAAGTGATTGTTTTAAGTGGTACTGAATCAAGAACCAGCCCTTATCATGGGACAGTCAGAGAAATAAATTTCAGTACTAAAGTCAGACTATTTAGTTTACACTTAATGGAGTTATTTTCAGATTATTATTGCAGGAAAACAGACACATGCCCAAGCTTGTGATACTGTAGGCTTTGTCTTTAAACCAGAAATCACCAGTGGCTAGAAAGTGCATTCCCAAATAACTTAAATCCTTTATCTCAATAGCAATAATTAGGTATTTTTACATTAGGTATTATACTAGTCATCATTATAGGATCCTGGATTTTTTTCTTTATTGCAGAAGAAAGGGTAACAACCTGAAATATCAAAAAGAGTGACAACACAGATAATTACTGGTGAAAGATTTCTTAGCTCAGCGTTAATACAAGACCAAGAGTGCAGCTGTTCCACGAGTCTTAAAGGCATCCTCTCACATGCACCTCTTACAGAAACACCAACTCAAACCATCTGAACTCTGCTTATTTATCCCCTCTGTTAGTCATATGGACTTCTTTTCTGGCTTAAGGGGTGTTCGAGACTGAAATATTGTAGTCTATGATCTAAACATTTTCTTAAAGGACTTTTAAAACTATTACAAAAGCTGCAGAGAAGACTACCCCGCCCTGAATGGGGCCCTGACTGAGGCCTTACACTGCTCACTGATGAAGATAAAATAACAACTCAGGGCTGGGGACATTCACAAAGCACAGCCTTAACACCTCCAAGGAGGAGCCCACATCCCCAGGGCTATCAGCTGCCAGGCTCCCACAGACCCTCTCACCAAAGGGTGGGGGGAGGAGAGGTTCTGGGTGTCTTGGAAAAGCCTCTGGTCAGAGGTGCAGTGACCTCCCATCCTCCACTGTGCAGGGAGCCCAGATGGGGGG
>JACBWW010000028.1:3935578-4027207 GCA_020086605.1 Lanius collurio
TGAAGAAACTCCAAATAAGAATCACTCTCTTGCTGAATCCTACAAACTTTCCCAAAATTTCTCACACATTCTCATTGAGTATTTTGCTCTAGTCTTTGTAATAACTTTAAAGTCCTTAAAAAAAAGCAACTAGTCTGAATACAAGCAGATGATTTTTAAAGATTATGATCATTTGGTTGAAGTAGGAAACATATCTCTAGCCTTTAGGACATCTACAGAAACTGAGCATAAGGACAAGTTCTTATGCTTATGAGTTAAAAAAACATGGTTTCTGTTCCAGGAAAATTGTTTTCAGCATTTTAAATGAAGTTGTACTGAAGTGAAATCATAAAGCATATTATGTATACATTCCATGTAATATAACCAGACTTTCTAGCATGTAGATTTGCAGCACATATGCTATCCCATTACAGTGTCAATATAGACTTTAATTGTGATGAATTGTGATTTCCAATCACAAAAAATATACCTAGGAATGCAGCAAATGCACAATTTCTTTGGAATTCCAGTCCAGATGTACTGAAAGTCTCATACTTCTGGGAAGCAAGGTGCTGTAGAAGGGCTGGTTGCTGTTATTAACATACAGGGATGGAAGAGATTGGCTGCCTTAAAATGCAGCCTATAGCTGTAATACTTTGCTTGAGGCATATTATTAACTGCTGTGTAACTTACTCCAAAGATCACATTTAAGTGGTTGGAGGATAAATTAATGCTTCTATGCACACTGGCAATTTGACATCCTTCATTACTAAGAGATCATAAATATAACATTATAATTTCTGTATCTCCTACTTACTGAAAACAATGATAGGAAATAACGCACAAACATTTTCTGTTCAGTGTTCTGGAAATCTTATCGCTGCTGATGGGTCTTCATGGAGAGAAAGAGCTCTGTGCTGTTTTTACCCAAGGGCATTTGCCATCCGTTTTTAAATTGTGATCTTCAGGGCCAATTATTCTGGTTTGATACACTTCTCATCACTCAATTTGCTTTTGTGTTTGAAGTGGCTTTTTGATGTATTGTTTGGGGTAAAAGTGTGTGTACAGTACCCTCCAGAACTGTTAAACTGTTTCTGAATTTAGTAAAATAGTTCTGTTTTCTGAATATAGTAAAATAGTTTCATTTTTCTAACTGTAATAAAACAGTGCTAAAAAGACCAAGCAGGTATGCCATATAAAAAAACTCGACAGCAGTATTTTCCAGGAACAAGTTATTGCTCCAAACTGCAACACACAGAGTTCCTTTTGTTTCATTTACAGGCTATACTCACAGATTTGGTCTCTACACTGGTTCTTTCTCTTCTCCTATGCAGTTGTCCAAACCATTCGCTTCTTTAAATGCCTAGTAAACTGAATACCTATTATTAAAATACTCTGAGCCTCACATCTCTGCTTGCAAGCATATGAGAAATATTTTTTTTCACTCATTTTATTAGCTGTGTACACTCTGGCTGGCAATCATATAGATCATAAAAAGGAGGAATCAGAATTTCATGCTGTGGCCCCATTCATTAAGAATGAGTTTGTCCTTCACCATGTGTGAGAAGTTATTGTCTTGCAGGAAGGGACATGCTGTTCCTTTCCCTGTACAGGACATTCTGCACACTGTCAAATGCATTTAGCTGGCTTCTCTTAAGACAGAGCAAGTTCTGGTTGGACTTTTAATACAAGAAGGGTGCAAATATGCCTAATGAGTTAATGTGCCTTTCAAACCTCACGAATCTGTTCAAACTTCCCATAGTGAAAATTCAGTTTTGGCACCACTGGAAGAATTTGAGGTTGAAATTAGAATAAATTGGCTGTTTGGAATGGCCAAAATGATGGAAGATTCTTGCACTGGGATTTTCTGTATTTTCTAATTTATATAGAGCACAAAAAAAAGAGCAGTTTTAAATAGCAGAAAAATTCAGTGTTGAAAAATAATAATTACATATTCAAATCATATGAACTAATGAAAATTTTGAAAATAATGATTTTGTCTTAGACAAACTTTTTTTTTTCTCTTGTAAAAGCAACAAATAACTCCAGACAACTTTTTCTACAGCTTCTCCCACAAGTCTGTGATCATATTTTGCCTTCTTAATTCAGAAAAAAAGAATTTTCCAGCAGTATTCAACAACTATCCCTATTTCTTCCAAGATTTTTCTAGGTAAGCTTTCTGCCAAAATGAAAGATGATATAATGTAGTTGGCATCTCAGTTCTTTGTTTCAGGTCCTGTTCCTACTCTGTCTAAATATTCTTTTCTTTTTACGCCTCTCTTCTGCTCTCAATCAGAATTTTTTCTGCCTTATCCTGAAGGTCACCTAGGATTTTTTCACTTTGATAGTGAAAATAATATTTATAAGCGATTTTGTAAAAATCACTGAACTAAGCCGTTGTCTTATCAGGGTTTTCTTAGAACAAAATTCCAGACACCCTTATGTTTTGGAAACAGTTGGAATGAAGATAAACTCTTAAAAAAGGGAAATGTTCTCTTAAAATGGACTTTTAAACACTACTTTTGGTGTGTAAAATTCAACATCTAATGTCAATCTTTGAGAATGAGAGCTCAAGATTCCATATTCCACAGGCCATTTAAGAACTAGTACCCTAAAAATCTTTCCCATACACCTTTCTGCAGAACTGCAGTGACTTTGACATATTTCTCTTGATACAAGACAAAAACTGTTCAGAAAGAAAATACGTTTTTTTAAGATGCAAAGATGAAAAGAGCTTTTTAAACCTTAATGAAAATTATTTTACTTAAACTGGAGAGCTCTGGAGCTCTGAATAAAAATATCCTTGTATTTGAAAGATGTGATATGTGACTACTTGGCTTTACATCTAGTTAACTTGAAATAATAGACTGAACTTGATGGATTCAGGCCACAATTCAAAATGTCATATGTGGGAAGCATGAGAAAAACTTTGCTAAACGGAAGTCAGACCACTGATTAATGGAGTTTGGCCATAGCATTGTTTCATGAGACTTGGGAAATAAGATAGCAACTGATACCAGAAGATACTTAAGAAGTCATTTATCACCTCCTCTAAGATGTGTGTTATTTATTTCTGTTTTCCAGTTTAGGGTTAACCCACCAGATAGTCCAAGTCATACTTAATGATCATCCTGCCAGTCTGTAAGACTGGAGAATGCATTTCTCCCTACCAATCTTTTCTCTATAGCTTTCAGACCCACAAAAGCAATTGCTTTAGGCAAAGAAGGGAAACAGATTGCTGAACTGTGCAACTCCTGCAGCGTCTACACACTCAAAACCAAGATAATAGGCTCAAGTGCAGGGAACAAGAATTCAGTTTAGAGGAAATCTCTATCCTTGCTAAAGTCTCCAAAGACAAAAACTCCAAGATCTGCATCCAAGAACACAGTTCCTGGTGTTAACTGCTGGATCCCACTTAGTGCATGAAGCCCCTTATTGACATTGACACAGAGACAGCTTAATTCCTTGCAATTAGGCCTAAGACCTTGACAGTTACTGAATATTGGAATTCAACAAGGAGTTTTCAGCATTTTTGTGTGCTGTGTGCTACAGAACATTAGGGAGCTTTTGTTAATCTCCCTTGCACTACTGCAGTGAAGTTCTGTGGGGTTTTGACACCCCCATTTGGTTTTTTCTCATTTCAAAGAAAAGTGAAAATTGTGGCTGACTGTTCATTTGAATAAACACATATTGAGATTCAAATAAAGAAAGTTCCCATAAGATCATGACAGCAGCTGCTCCAGAGCATGTAGAGAGTCTTGCTTGTATCTGGGGCTCTAAACCTCTGCATATTGTTAAAAATTAGTGGACAGTCACATAGTGTGCATTTGCATATGTTATTTCAGTAGCTTTATTATTTGGCAACCTAATGTCATCAAACACCCAAGGCATTTTCACTCATCAAGGATAAAATCCTTGGCAAGTGTGAAGACTTTCAAATGAGTTGAACTAAAATTATTGTCTCATCTAAAGGTTTTGATAAAGTTTTCCTTCATCCTTAGATATGCTTAGTGTTATACCAAAAAATATATTGCTAAATTGCAGAAGAAATGACCTGAAACGTCATTAAAAACATCTCTCTCCACAAAGTTTAAGGTCTTAAGGCACTTTTGAAAAGTTTCTTCTAGTTTTTGAAGTAGCACATATACCTAGTGTAACTGCAGACATATTCAGCCTCTTTGAGATTCTTGCACGGTTGCTCATTAGGTGGAGACATAAAACAAAACTATATTTGACAGAAGTTCCTGGAAGCTGAAGAGAATACAAGTTGCTCAAGTTTAGTGCATCCATTCTAGCAATCCTCTATTCATTCATCACTTACTCTTTCATTCATTACTGCTAAATCAATGGGAGAACTTATTCACATGGTACAACTGCTACACTGACAGATCAGCTAGGAGGGAGTTTACATCTTATGGAGATGAATACCTATGAGCAAGTGACGTAGTGCAATTAAGACAACAAATTCCGAGCAAATTGCTTCAGAAAATTCAAAAGACTAATCATTATGATTATTTTTTAATAGCAATGTAAAGTTCTGCATTTATCGCCTGATGGAACGCTTGAAATGCATTGTGTGTATTCAAAAGCAGCCTAGGCTTTTGAATAGGACACTATAAACCTGATTTCAACAGATTGAAAACAAGATGTGACAAGCAGTTTGACACTGGCCCTCAACTAATTTCCGCTGTTTGTAAAGAGGCACGTCTGAATGGCAATAGCTCAGCAGAATGGGTCAGTATGGTTGAGGCCATGTCAGTCCACACATAAAAAACACAGTACTGGGGAAAATAAGCAGCCATTGATTTCTGGTGAAAGCCCCCAGCGTCTGGGGAAAGCAGCCAAAACGAAGCACCAGCTGCTCTCTGCTGGAAATCTTTTGTGGAAGAGTGAGGGAAGAGAGAGAAAGCTGGTGGGTATAAAGGGAAAACAAGGCAGAAATCAGGAAAGAAGAGGTGCTGCTGAGTGCCTCAGCAATGCTGAAAAAACCCCACATTTAGCATTCTCTGAAAAACAGAGGAGGGGAAGCACACCCCAAAACTTCTCTTTTATTTATGCAGTGTAATGGGAATGGTTCCAATGGGAATTTCTCATGCTCTTTCACATTCCCTGAATTCATCTGTATGGCTTTGTGTGTGTGTGCGAGTTATTTTTTTAAATACTGCTCCAATCCAGTAAATGTATGCACCAAAAATGGGACAAATACTCAGTGGGATTGCAGCTCCTCATTTGCATTATTGCATTTTGACAAAAAATTTAAGAAGATAATAAATGGAGGATATTTTGTTCCAAGTTTTTTGTCTATTTAACAAAAATCTTTGCTATCTGCTTTTAGGCACCTCCATAATGATTTCATGCTACAAATCATCATGAAACTCTTCAGCAATGAGTAATGACTCTCACTTCTCTTCCAGACACTGCAGGCAGCACATTCTGCAGGGGAATACAATAATCGTGAAGTTAGCAGTTTCAGATGGTCTGAAGGTCTGAAATGGTTCTTACTCTTAATTCCCCTCCTGGGACAGCATGTAGAAGAGGGGAGACAGGGGGAACAGTTCCAGGCCAAAACTCTGACTTAATACTGTGCCCAGAACCTGAACCTCGCAAATCTGTGTGAGCCTCGTTCAAAAAGTAGCTCTTTTGAGAAAAAGCAATTACTTAACACAATTATTAACACCATTGGCTAAAGCTAAGCAACATCCAGTCAGCAAATGGTCTTTGAAAATCTGTACAGAACTTTAAGTAACAAACTTCACATGCCTTTGTAAACAGCTTTGGAGGCATCCCTTCAGTGATGCTGATATGAAAAATGTGACAACTTTTTACTTACAGAAAATCCTCATAGCAGTTACAGATGCTTCTTTCCAACATGGTTTCATAACTTTGCCTTTAACCAGTGGTGCAATTTACAGAATGGTCAGTGTTATGCTGCTGGCCACATCTTGTTTTCATTGTATTGACATCAGGTTTATAGGACCCTACTACTAAGATAGTCTGCTTCTGAAGAAATGCATGTGCATAATTGGGTATTGAGTTGCACCTCGAAGTGAGAAAATTCAGGGTGGCTCATGTCACAGTGCTTCCAGTGAGGTGTCAAGGTAAGCAGGTCCTGTCTCTTATCAATTCTGTAATTGCAAGTTGAGTGTCTTGAATCTTGGCCAATATAATTTGCTACACTTTTTCCAGATAATTTGGTGTACCTCTAAGAACAACTCCCTCTTCTGTTTGGATGGGCCCTCCACCAACTTTTTCTTAGATACTGCTCACCGACCCCAACTCTAATATTTATTTCTAATATTTGGTTCTACAGAACCCATGTTTATTTGCTTTAAAACTTGCAAAAAACCTGCCAAGATACCAGTAAATTCTACATTGTCTTCTGTTTCACTGAGATTACATAAAACCTAGTTAATATAAGTAAGAAAACATATATAAAACATATATTATGATTTGTGTTTTGTATTGCCACTTGTACCTTCATGCTATAATATTCTTCCACTTTCCTTAGTTTCACACCATATCTCTTCATTTCAGATATATGCTCTGTGTGCTATGCTATCTCTTTTCCTTACTCTTTCACAGAAATACTTAGCTTTAGAGATGGAAATACTGGAAGAAATTGCAGGGAGCTGGGAGAAATGATCTGCAGTTATTTACTGGAATTCAGACTGCCACAGGCAAGAAATACGTATGCATATGCCTGCGATTGTAAAACTGGGTCCTACTTTATTTTTGGGTTCCGATTACCACAGTATTTTTGGCCCTAATCTTCACACCTAGGGTTATGAACCTTCCAAAGCATTACATATTTGCAAAGAGGAGTCTGGTTATGTCAGGGCTGTAGGCACTGCTCCAGTTGTTCCACTGGAGCACGTGGAAAACTAAATACTACAGACTCTGAAGTAATTCAATAGCCCTGAAGAGCACCATTCAAGCAACAAAATATTTTAACCAAATGCCCGGACTGCACACTCCCTTCATTCTCATTCATGTCTCAGGAACATGGACTATTCTAGCAGAAAACATAAAAACAGTCTGTGTGAAGATCAGGCTTAAAAAATCCCCAGACACATATACCTGCAAGAAATTACATTCTTTCACAGTGCTTTGTTTGCTGTATCATTGCGTTACAGGTGGACAGGCACAAAATTAAGCTGAAGAAATTTTGTTTAAATAAACTGAAGCAGAAGAGAAAAACCAGAATATAACAAGAAAATGCACTCTGGGAGTACTGTGTAGGCTTATTAGATGCTACTGAGCTAAATAACAGAACAACAGTAAAAGCATATTATTTTAATTGAAAAAATAAGACATTCCCTCTTGCACCATCTTCAGACAGCCTGGGATATCTTTGTATTACAGCATGTCTGAATACACGCATTTGTGAAATTCATTAAATTCATCCAGAAAAATCTATTTCCCTACTGCACTGTTATGCAGATTTATTAGAAGATACATTACAAAAGTTTGCAGTTGTTTAGCAATTGTCATCCACATCATAAATTTTCCCTGTTTCAAAACCTTTATGTACAATTTTTAATACAACCCTAGTAATGCCCTGGATACAATTCATCCCATTAATTTCTTCATTTCCAGCAAGCACACATTTTTACCTATATTACTTCCCCAATCAATTTTTTTTTAACGTCCAATGACTGTTTTAATCCATGTGGCACAATTAGATCTCTGGGATGGCCGCTTATCATACTTTGTACCTACGCATGTGATACCCAGCTAACTGCAATGATTTGTATCCTCAGCTTATATAGACAGACAAAGCAATTCACTGTGGCCATTACAGTTTACATTTGCTAAATATACAGCCCCGTACCAGTATATGTTATTATGTGTAATTTAATTGGAGGAGGTCAAGTTAAGGTCACCTTAAGCACAAGAGGAAGCACAAGTCTTTCCCTATCAGTGAATATGTGTTTAAACAGTCAGACATTTATATAGAGAGAAATACACATTTAGAGGGAAATGGAAATACTGGGAAGTCTTGACTCAGACAGTTGGAAAGGATGCAGTTAGAAACTCTATGTTGCTCAGAATGATTCTAGTGTACAGGTCTATATCTCTGTTATTACAATGTTTATTATCCCAATCACTTTTCTAAAAGTAAAATATATAATCCAGTTCAATTGGCCTTACTTTGAGAGCTTTTCCTATAGAGAATTTCTAAAAGCAAAGTCAAGAACCATAAAGATTTGGTCAGACTAGCTGTAATATGATCAGTTATATCTAGTGGGAAAAATTTACCTGAAAATCTTCACGTTGCTTTTTCAAAGAAATGGAATAAAAACCTGAACATGTATCAATATGGAAAAATTCCACATCATGCTCC
The DNA here is from genome assembly GCA_020086605.1 of Lanius collurio. Classification (NCBI taxonomy): domain Eukaryota; kingdom Metazoa; phylum Chordata; class Aves; order Passeriformes; family Laniidae; genus Lanius; species Lanius collurio. The sequence continues at coordinate 3,943,902 of JACBWW010000028.1, forward strand.
ATAGCACCCGCACAGAAAAACATTTGATATTTCAATATTGCTTTAGAGTTCCATGAGGAATTCAGTAGAAAGGATCGTCCTAAATAGCAGCCAGCAATTGAATGAGAAGAACAGACCTTGGGTGAGTGCTATTTCACTAGCTGATCATCTTACAACTACTCTTGGCACCAACTTTAGACTACTGAGTGACACAGTCACTTTGCCTCTTTAAAAAGCATCTGGCACACAGTGATTTTAGGAGAATCAAAGGCTGCAGAGGTCTGCAGGGCCTACTGTGTCACAGCTACCAACACTGAACTCTGTATATCTGCTCCTCTAAGATAAAGACTGTTTTGAAAGAAAACAAACTTTATTGACATTTTTGTTAGAACTGAGAGCAGTTCCTGAAAGGCAAAATTATACCATGTAATTATCTTGGCCTCCATCCTAAAAGACTTTCTGCTGTACATGGTCCAACTCAACTGAGTAGACACTACAGTTACGTTTTTACCCTGTCTTTCCAGGAAGTGCATTACAAAAGGTTTTCTACCCAAAAAGCAGAGACGATTTTACTATTCACTGAGATTGCCACATAGTATAGTATTTTCAAGTAGACTGAAGCAGAGCTAATGCAGAGAGGTTTCATAGAGTATATGATGTGTATCACCAAAGCTCAGAACCCTCATAATGCTCTGTCCCCATAACTCTCCACCACACTCATTTCAAAAATGATGGCATTTGAACACTATGTGAACTATAAGTTCACATAAAAGGAGCATTTACCTGAAAAAAAATCTAACCATTCACTAGTGTTACAATAATATATAGAGACTGAGGTGAAAACCTGTTTCTGTGGTCAACAACAAGTCCAGTGTTGAAAGTGTCAATGGAACAAACCTCTGGTGAGCTCTGCTTGTTACACTTCAGACAGAGTAGGAATTCTGACAGGCAAAAACAAGTGTTTGAAAAGATAGCATCCTATACATCTCTTTACAAGGAACATGATGATTACCTAGCTCTCATCACTCTAGACTCAAGTAGCCACACAATTTGCTGCTGGCATATTATTCTCTTTGGGTAGACCCTCAGTCCCTCGATTCCTCTCTTATACACAAGGAAAATCAGTTGACACCAAAAATAGTATGTCAGCTTGAAATTCTGAAGTGCCTTTTCTAAAGCATTGAAAACTCTCAGGCTGTAGGCACTCTCCTATGTAATGGCTGATGAGAACTCCAAATCAGAGCTTGCAGTAACAAGCCTACCCTGCAATAATAAATTAATGATGCAATATTAAAAAAAAGTAGCACTTTTTAAAGAAAGGCAGAAGTGTGTATTGTGCCTGCTGTTCACAGATGCCTGAAAGAATTCTGAGCGAAGTGTTCTCAGAAAAATCTTACATAAAAAATCAGGCAAAGCTTTGATCTCTCAGCAATTATTCCTCTCTGGGTCAACTCAAGGGAAAACAAAAGCTGAAAGTGTTGAGGCACTTTTGCACTTTCTGCCCTATGGGTGCCCAATAATAGTAGTTTGGCAGAATTCATATAGGGAAATAATGGGAGATCCCAGTATTTCCCCAGTTTCTTTCTACTAAGCAATCGTCATAATAAATGATCAAGGACATAGAAGAAAAATTAAGTCAAATACACCTCTGTGTATAACTGATGAGCTTTTTCTACCTTTAGTCACCAGTACAGTTTCCCATCTCTGTGTATGTATTTTCTCCCCTGCTTCCATTTCTTTTTTATCCTGATCATCCCTTTGCAATCCTGTTCTGTTTCATAGTATCATGGATTCATGGAGTGGTTTGAGTTGGAAAGAACTCTAAAGACCTAGTTCCAATCCCCCTGTCAATGACAGGTAAGGTGAAAGCAGCAGCCTGGTCTTTAACACTTCCAGGGATGGGGCATCCAAACTTCTCTGGGACACTTGTTTCAGTGTTTCAACAGCAGAGTTTTTTCCTATTATCAAATCTAAGTCTGCCACCTTTCAGTTTGAATCCATTCGCCCTTGTCCTGTCTCTAAATGTTCTCACCAAAAGTCCCTGTCCATCTTTCTTGTAGCTCCTTTTAGTTACTAGAAGGCTGAAATTGGATCATCCCAAAGCCTTCTCTTCTCCAGGATTAACAATCCCAATTCTCTCAGCCTTTCTTCATAGGAGAGGTGCTCCACCCCTCAGAACATCTTGACAGCCTCCTCTGCCTTTCAGCTACTAATTGTCATATTTCTCCCAATTTTTCATTTACTTCCTAACTTAATTCATTTTTCCTGTTATTCTCTCTTACTCCCCCTCTTCCCTAAAGTCACATCTCCCACAATGAAATGCTGCCCTTCAGCACTCCAAGTGAGGTTGAAATTGTTGTGCAGTTCAGCATTTGTGACAAAGATCAGAAAGTGAAGATTTTACTTATTTAGAATAATAATATATATTGAATCATCAAGAAAAAGATTAAAAATTGAAACACATTTTAACATTGCCTGAAGTCTTGGTAGTCTTTCTTCATTAACAATATTAATAATCAGGATGGTTAATAAATGTAGTCAACTCTGCTTAATCTGATGCTGCTGGAACAGACCTAAAGACAGCTGTGTCAAGAAAGCCAGAATGGGCAGTAGTGCAAGGAGTCAGCAGCACAATGTGGCATGAAAGCAAGGATCTGAACCAGACAAGAAATCAGGCTTCAATGGTTTTCTTAATCATGGTTTCACACAAAATAACAAAAGCGTCTTAGTGAAACAGTCTCCCAAATAAAATTTCCTTCTTTGCAGATACTGTACCCATCATTTTCTAGGATGTCGTGAATTATTTTCAAATGTTTGCAAGCTGTTAATCACTGACACCACACAGGAATATGAAAGACTGTCCATCAGTTGCACCATTAATAAAACCTTGGTGTGTGCTGTGGAGAGCGATGTGTTTGTAAATTTACACAGGAGTACTGACTGAGCACCGCAAAATTATATGAAGTCCAAATGCAGTTACACACCACCCATTTAATTCTGACATTGCAAGAAAAACTATCGGGACAAAATCCTCTTTTTTTTTTTCATACTAGATTTTCAAGCTCTTTAACACAAGCATATCACTTTAAAGTTTAAAACCTCTTTCTTTTGTTTTTACCAGAAGTAAAAATGTAGCTGTTGAATCAGTGTAATGTAATTCAGACAAAAGAATTGTAAGAAGGGCATCAGAATTTTGGTCGAATAAGGAAATTTGAGGTCAGACGCCCTTGAATTAGAAATTGAGATGAAACAGATTGCAGAGGAAGTTTCTCATAAGTATTCTGTTAATATTAAACATCCCCCAAGCATGTTTTGAAACCTGTCTGAAAACCTCCTACAAAGGTTACACTCCTGTAATACACACAGTATGCCCTCCCCTTCCTTCCCTACCTCCTCTCTGCTCTTGTCCCTTCCCCTTCCCTTCTCCCGTTCCTCTTTCCCCCACCCCTTTCCCTTTTCCCTTTCCCCTTTGCCTTTCCCTACAGGATCTGCACATGAGTGATGAGGGAGCACAAGACCTTAGGAGATGTCCCAGGCAGGGGAGGCCATCTGCTCCTGCACCATGCAGGGGTACCCCCCACAAGGACCCCCTGATGACCTGCATCAACTTCCCCCTTTTTCCCTGAAATTACCCTTGTTCCAATGCTTTCTAGACTTTATGGCTATGATTGTTCAAAGACTGCAAGTTCTCTGCCAAAACATGTTCATAATAATTTAAAACTCGCTAGATCTCATTCCAGCTGCATGATCTGGCTTAAATATGTTTTTATTCACATGTGTCTCTGATGGACCGATGTTCATATTCTTTTGGTCTGTGTTCTACTAGTCTGAAACACACTATACTTGTTTTATATCAGTTATATCAGTTTATATCAGGACAATCTCCATTCACATCATTTATCTCCACTTGCACAAAGAACAAATTTAACTCATCTTTCTCTCTACTCAATTTTGTAAAGTTTTATATCTGAAGTCTAAGCACTACTTTACACAGAGCTTTTAGTATCAATACTGTTAAAATATACTTTTCACTTTTTTGAAACAATGTTATCTCATTGGGGATGCATATTTATTACCACTGTATGCACTTCAGTTGACAATGAAACTTTTTAATTTCTAACACATGGCATTATTATTTATATTTTTCTAAAACATAAGAATGAACAAGTTGATTTTGAGAAAAAGAGCCTCATGGACTGTTCTTCCAGGTCAGGAAGTGAATATACTGGAGCTTTCAAAGTCTTGGAAAAATAGGAGGAAATTAATTCATTTGTAAGCAAGTCACTGGAATACCAATGTAATAGCTTGAACTATATTCCTAGGGAACTTTCAAGGGGAAAGAATAAAAATGTCACCATAACTTATCAACTAACTTCCATGAAAATATTGCTAATAATATCAATTAAGAAGTTCATAAAAAATTAGTGGAAAAATGAGAGATAGAGAAGTCATCTCCTTTACTCAACAAAGTCCTGTATTAATAAGCTTCAGAAGACATTATGAATTTTCTGAATGCTGACAACAAAAATAAAAAAGAAACCAACATGCACTTCCTGAAAACTACTTCACAGTAAGAAGTCAAAATATTATCTTTAAATGTGGATTTCTGGCAATGTGCTTCAGTACCATTGCACAGATCCAGTGTATTTTAAGAGACTTGTCTTTTACCTTTAACTGGGAAGATAAGCAACAAATTAACCTATGAATTACTTCAGAATATGGACTAAGGGTCTGTGGCTTGTGTGAGATTGCTAAAAATATACCTCTTTTATGGCAGTGTATCAATGCTTTTTTTCATATTTCCTGTCCGGTCTGGAAAGAATGAGTCAGAGTGAAAGGTAATGATTCTTACACCTTTCGTATTAAAAAAATCCCCCAAACCAACCAAACAATAAAACCCCTCAACTACTATTTTCTGTAGCCTGGTATCTATTGTTTATTTCTCTCCACAAAATGTACATTCCATTCATCCTCCAGTAATCCAGTAGGAAAACCCCCTACAAAAAAATAACAGACTACACTTTTTCAAGTTCATTGGAAGACACTAATGATCACCAGCTGTAATCTCTTGCACATGCTCTACATGTAGTCAAAACATCTATAGCTCAAAGCTGAGTAGTTTGAGGTCTGGGTTGTTTTTTTAAAATTCTTTTTCCCTCATAAATAGACTTCACGCACACAAAAAGGTAAATAGTAGTTCAATGACTTAAATAGTTCCCTAATTTTTTTTCTGCTGGAAGGAATAAAATTCCTGCTATGGTGAAAGGAAGCTTTGAATACCAGATTTTAACTGCCTTCCAGCTTTGGGTGTGAAACTAAGCAAAACAGCATAACAGTGGAAAAAAGCAAAATAAAGTTCATTTTCCCACCCAGCTAAGTAATTCTGCGCAAGCTTAAATTAGAGACATTGTTTAAGTTTACAAATTACCTGAAGATTATTTCAGTTTTATGGTCTTTCTTATACTGGTTTTCAGTTAAAACATAATAGAACAGCAGAGTATTTGTACAGTTATTGTTCTCAGGTTTCCCACACTGCTGTACTACTTTTTGCTGTTTGCCTGAGGTTTTATGCAATATTGTCATAACTATGGCTTGGAGGGAGGTAAACATTCTGCCCTTGAACTGAGCCTGAGATATTTATTTATTGATTGATTTTTAAAATGCACTTACCTAACAAATTCTGAGAGAATGGTTAGACATTAAAATATAAATAGATACTTGCCATCACACACATCCTTGTATAACTTTGGCAATCACTTGAGTTAGCAGATGAATCTTGCCCCATGCTCTGAAGGTCAATAAATTCAGAGCGTGGTGACAGATGATATAATGCAGGTTCTGATGGATGGATGGATTGTTTACAGCTGCAGGCTGTCCTCAAATAAAGACTTCTTTGTACTTAATGACACAAGTTTCTCCCAGTTGAGGGTTGGTGTTCAGTAGGAATTATCAGTAAGGACTACCAATGTTTTTGATGGAAGGTGGGAGGAATAGATAGTATTGGTTTGTTTTCTGCATCTGCAGAAGCATTCATGAGTGAGCCAGGTATCTTATACCTTAGTCAGTCATAAAAACACAGCAGAGGGATACCAGGGCTTTTAAGGGTACAGCATTCCTGAAAGATGTTCCATGATGCAGTATGACAGTGAGCAGAGGTGAAGAAACAAGGGACACTGAGGTATGAGAACATGCATATGATTGGCTGCAGCTGAATGAGTGGGGAAAAAAAAATATTCACCACCCTCCAGGCCTCTCTTAAACGTGGAATGTTAATGTTTGGAGTTCTCTTTTTAATAGGAAAAATTATCATAGTTCGTACTAACTTGACAACTGATGCAAATCAAAAGGGCAAGAGTCCAGACCTGATGCATCCTCCATCTGGTTCAACTGAATCTGGCCACTACCTTAAAACAGCTATCTAGGATTCTGGGACCTTCAACATTCATGATTTTTAAAACAGCTGGCTGAGTTAAGATTTGCAAGTAGTCTTTACCTTGAGCTCCATTTGTTTTCATTAGTCTGTATTAGGCACTCTGCTGCAGATTTACAGATTCTGACGGCTTCCCTCCCATGGTGTGATAAATGAGACTCACAGCTTATAACTTAGCTGTTTAGCCCAGATGGCAGAATATCCACCCCAAAAAAAAAAAAAAAAAGAAAAAAAAAAGAAGAAGGCAGAAGGGGTAATGGAAAAAAAAGCCAAAACAGAATGGGGAATAAACTGAGTCAAGACATCCCTAAAGCATCATCTCCTTGTCTCATTAAGAATCTGAAGTTGCTTCTGCTTTTCTATGATGAAGGATGCCTGCTATGGCTACCTGTAGGAAGCATAGTCCCATGTGAATATCTCCCTGCATGTTCCCTGCAGTTTTTGGAGGTTCAAAGTGTGCCCTCATGACCACACTGGGCACATAAAATTCATATAACTATTTTTAGAATGTAATTAGTACCATATGCTTGCTTACAGACAAGAGGCGTAAAATGTATTTATCACAAACTTTGCACAGTAGAAAAAAATCTTGGATTGGCACAGCAAATTTTGTCTATAGGCAAAACAGCACTGACATCCATGGGATTAATAATTCATGTATTTTATCTCATTCAAGGCATTTCGGAAAGTCCATTACACTATATTTTCTGTGTAGTCAGTAAATTTTGTAGCTCTTAAAACCCGTGAAATGAAAAATAGGCTTGAAAAGCCATAACACTATCAATACATAAATATTAATGTAGCTCTTTTCATGACAAACATTCCAAAGTGCTCTCCAGTAAAAGAAAATGAAATAAAGCATGAACAAAATGCAGATGACTGTAAGTCAAAAGGTCACTGAAATAGACAAATGAAATGAATCTGTTTGACCAAGGGACTGACCAAGTTCACCCAGCAAACTCTTGGAAATCCTACATTCTTTACTAAAGCTCTGTCTAGTTAAGTTTTGGGGATATTATGTCAAGAATCAGAAAATAATCAAAACAACCATAATAGTGAGGACATGCTGAGGCCATTTCAGTCTAGACAGAAAAGAAGGTGTTATTCGAAATAAGTACTGAGCATGAAGCATGCTTCCTTCTCAAGCCAGACATTTGTATTACTGATACAGCTAATAAATTTTTAGTTATTGAAAAATTTTAAAAAATAGAAATTGTAGGAAGTATTTTATTCACACACCAGAGTGGCAAAACATTGATGTATATTATGCTAATTTCTTTACCATGTTGCAGTTGCTCATGAGGGAAAAATAAATGTAGAGGACAAGTGTTCTGTAATGCATAACTACTGATTTCCTAGGAGGACTTTGTTTTCAGGCAATTTTCATCCTTCAGTCTTTTAGAAAAGGTTGTGTTCCATCATAAAATATCTTCAGATCTGCTGAATTTTTTCACTGGATATAAAGCTTATGATTAAAGAGAAGAAACAAGTTTGGGATAACAAGTGAGCACAAGAAAATTAGGAATATTTCATTAGATTACAAAGAAGAATGAGGTGATTTTCCTAGTTAGGCAATACCACATGACAAAAAGGTTAAGTGCATCTTCCTATTATATAAATACTTCCAGAGCAGGATCTGGGGTTTCTGTGGCAGCTGGAGAGCTGTAACTGGCTTTTAGGAACTAGTTGCAACAAAGATAATTAAAAAAGAGGTGCCTATATGAAATTATTTGCTGTGTTATTTTTCCTCACGAGGGCAAAAAAGATCAGCTTTATAATGGAATTAATAGAGTAGCAGGAGGGAGAAAATTATGTTTATGGCTTTATGTTCATATATTTTTGAAAGAAAAAAAAAAGAAAAATAAAACCTACAGAGTTGTCTACTACTGTTCAGCTACTTCCAGGCATGTTTTCTGCTTTTAATTGGAAGAGAAACACTTAATTTTTCAGAAAGTATCTCTTATTCATATTCAACTCTCTGAGAAATATAGATCAATTTTTTTTGAGCTGTTAGTAGATTTATTCAGCAAGTTCAGAAGATCCCACTGAAATTCACAGGGGAACAAAAGTAATTAATTTTAACTGAAAATATTTTAATAGTTCTTTAGCTACACATGAACTCACACTAGTTTTCAAATCTGAATGCCATACCAATATTGACTTCATAGCTATCGCAAGATAGTCAGAACTAAACCTAAACACAATTTCTTTTGAACTAATGAAGACATATCTTTGACACCCATAGTGATCTTTTTCCTGTCACCCTTTCCATCCTGTAGAGTTTGTTATAGTACCCAGAAAGGTACCCAGACTACGCAGATTTTCTGTGAAGCACTTTAGAAACACTTTGGTTTTGTTTGATGTAGTATTTTCACTCAGTGTTATCAGAATATCTTTTTTTTTTACAAATATGATCTATAGAAGCTGTGTAATCTAAAGTTATATTTGGTATACTAGAATTCTAATATAGGACCCAGCAGCACTATAATAGACATGCTGAATATTTCCTGTACTAGATACATTGCATCTTAGAGGATTCAAGAGACTGGACGCTTTGGTTAACCAAGGTGAGTCAGATAGGAAACAACCAACCTGCTTCTTTATGTACACACAAAATATAATCTCTTTTGGAGATCCATAAATACACACAGAAAAAAATGGGTTCTATACATGTATCTAAAAAGCCAAGAATTTTTTTCTCAATACATTTTGAATTCTATGTGATCTTGAGGTGTTGAAGTTCAATAGGAGGAGTTTTGCTTCATGCTCATAATTAGAAAGCTAGGAATAAGCTGTTAGTAGAAATACTAATGAAAAATAATGTATAATCTCTGATCTGGGTCCTGTGAAACAGTAGTTATCGTGTTATATACTGAGCAGTAGCAACTAGATAGGAGAACAGATATCATCAGTAATATAGACTTGGGGGCAAGAGTGGAGCACTGAGAAAAATGAGGAAACTACCTATTTTTAACACCTCAAAAAGACTTGTGTCCCTGTTCGACATTCTGGTTTTTTTAGTCTTACAATATAGAGGAAGATCTGTCTTTATTTTTTTTTATGAAAGAAAAGTATAAAAATTGCCCCAAAATTATGAGAAAGAGAAAATAAAAACCAGACTCCCTTGGCACAAGACATTTGCCAGACTTTACCCTCCTAAGTGCTCCTTCTTGTAGGAAGAGAATTACACACAGTAAAACAGCTGCATGTTTAGGAAAGAGATGCTTAGAGGTGTCAATTTCAAAAGTGACAATTTTTTAAAGGTCAGTTTTTTAAAGTAATATGTCTAAAAATGGGAGGAAAGGTGTGTGTGTCTTTTGATACTCAGAGAGGACTGGGTCAGTGACATGACCTCTGTTAACTTCCCCTAAACTCCACAGAACGAGCCAGGAACCTCAGACTTGTTTGCCTGCATGCTGAAAGGGAATATGCAACTATCTTAGTTAATACTATCTTAGTTAATATGAAAACTCATAATTCCACAAATTTTCCAAGTTCCAGGTACCTGCCAAGAGGTTGGAAGTAACACCTCCACTTGTTAAGGATCCAGAACTTCCATGATTTTTCAACCGTAAAAGAGAATTTTTTTCTTTAGAATAATGACTGCTAGAGGAGACATGGTTCTCACCTTTCTGATAGTGACCTTGGGCCTGAGCATGTATCAAGGCAATACTTTTAATCTGAGGCTCCTGGAGTTCAAACACACATCCTATTGAAAAAATCCCTTACCTAGCAATTCTCCATTAAGTTAGAAGAAAGGTAGAGAAAGTCTTGTCCTGTCTTGTGCAAGTTTTGTAAAAAGAAATGCAAATTAACTCAGCTGGCATGGAAGTACGAGGAGAAATGGCAGTGTTTAGATAATTCCCTGTGGAAAAAAAAAAAAACAACAAAACAACAAAGAAGTGAGACTTAAACAATATCTCCTCTTGGGATGATTTATGGAGTTTTTCACTCAGTGATTGTCAAAATGAAAAGAAATAGTCCTGGACTGAGACCTGCAATGTATTTCAAATTTTACCTCTAGTCCTGCAACAAAAACTACAGTATATTGATATTATTTTATTTGTTCTTTTACTCAAGTTAATTGAAGCTTCTTTTCTATAGTGGAATTCTTAGAAGTGCTATTCCTGAATAATAGAATCACAGAAAGGGTTGGGTTGAAAGGAACTTTAAGAACCATATGTTTCCAAACACCTCACAATGGCAGGAACAGCTCTCACTAGGTGGTTTAGATCCCTATCCAACTTGGCCTTCAACACTCCAGTGACGGGGTATCCATAACTTCTCTGAGCAGCTTGTTCTGGTGCCTCACCACCTTCACAATAAATTCCTCCCTTAGATCTAGTCTAAACTTCTTCTCTTTCAGATTGAAGCTGCTCCCCCTTGTCCTGCTACTACATGTACCTGTAAAAAGTCCGTCTCCAAGAGAAGGAGACTTCTCCCAGCTGAATAATCTCAATTCTCATAAAAGCCTTTTCTCATAAAAGAAATTCCCCACCCATCTAATCATCTAGGTGGCCTCCTTTGGACTCATTCCAACAGTTCCGTGTCCTGCCAGTGCTGGGACCCCAGACTGGATGCAGTGTTCCAGGTGGGGTCTCACCAGAGCAGAGCAGAGGGGCAGAGTCCCCTCCCTGGCCCTGCTGCCCAGGCTGCTTTGGATGCAGCCCAGGACACGTTTGGCTCTCTGGGCTGTGAGTGCCCATGGCCGGGGCATGTCCAGCCTCGCACCCAGCAGCACCCCCAAGTCCTTCTCAGCAGGGCTGCTCTTGATCCCTTCATCCCCCACCTGGGTTGATACTGAGGGTTGTCCCAATCCAGGTGCAGCACATTGCACTTGGCCTCATGAGGTTCCTGTGGGCACACTCCTTGAGCTTGTCCAGGTCCCTCTGGGTGGCATCCTGTCCGTCAGGAGTGTCACCGCAACACTCAGCTTGGTGTCACCTGAAAAAGTAGTATAGCAGACTTGGAGAAGTTCTACTCAGCAAGTGTTTTGATGCAAAATCCATACTCTGAAGCTGAACCAAGCTAAACGAACATTGGAATTTAACGGTAGGATGTTGCCACTTGGAAAGCACCAGCTCATGCCATTTACTCAGCAACCACTTCTTCAGAGTAACTGAGCCCCTCTGCTGCACCATCTTTCTGTAGGGATATTGAGCTGTCCATTACTGTAGGTTATGCATGCTACTGTGTATTTCAGTGAGCATGAACTCTTTTTCAAGAGCAGACCCAAACACATTTTTGAGGCTGAACATGGCCAAACGCCATGTTCAGCAACATCCACTAGCAATGTGATCATCCTGATTATGCATTGGTTGATGGTTAGTGGAAAACAGTGAAGATGACTCACTTCCTGGTGAGGAATACATCTGGGCATGTTCAAACTCTGTGTGTTTAAAGTTGTATGTGAATAGAAGAAGGGATAATCATCCTTCTTATTTCTTAGCTTATCAAGACTGATCTATTTCACAGTGAAGAGCTGCAGGCTCCAGATTTTCATGAAAGCTTTCCCATACTTGCTGTAGGACTAGATTCCTCCAGGAGGAATCAAAAAGGCTCCAAACCTGGGTCTGTGGAAATTAAAGAAAATAAAGCAAGATGTTACTTGTTTTGGTAAATGGTGCTTCTAGGTCTTATTGAAAAAGCCTGCCTAATTTTCCCAGAAGCAAACTGGGAAGTCCCTTCCATTTTTTTAAATACCTGCATAGTTTTAGAAAATCATCTGGAATTTATCTCTTACTCATTAAATAATGAATACATTGAGAACATTATCAGCTTTTAGTGAAATATACATCTATTCCATGTAAGAAATTGAAGAGTAGGAGAGATATGACCTTTATAGTACACATAAAAATATCCAGGTGCTCACCTGTTACAACTTGAGGGACATGAATTGTAGAATTATTATTAAAAGTTTGCAGGGAGGGACTGAGTAGAATAAAGCAAGTTTTAGGATCAGGAGACTCCCTGCTTACCAGCTAATAATTTATACTTTAATGATTGCTCCTCCAGCATCAGACCATACCAGGTGAAGGAGAGACCTATTTAATTTGGCTCTTAGCATGAAGCCTCAGCACACCTGTGCAGTAGATGAGAACAGAGACTGAGCTCTTTATTCAGAGCCATTCACTTCCAATTTCACAACTGTACCTTATAATCCTCATTTGGAATCTGAATGTAGAAGGAATGTAGAAGTTCTGCTCCAATATATGAAGGTCTGAGGAAGGAGCCTGCTGCAGAAGGCATATGTTAATGGACAGCTTTCAGTGGAAAGATTTCCAGGAGGTCAGGCAATCTGATTTCATCATCTCCAGCTTTTAACTCTGTGAAAGAGACATAAACTCTTAATGTGGAAGGAATAGGCCTTTTAAGTTTCTCAGCTAGTGTCTCTCTGGTCTGAAGTCAATTTCCAAACTCCATTACATTCAGTAGATGCTGGACTGGGGCCTTAAAATTTAATTTTAATGGTTAAACCAGCTGCTTCAAAGCGATCACTTACTTCCTTATCTGTTAAAAGTTATAAAGTTCCTCATAAAGGGAGAGAAATGTGCTCCTTTTATGATTAGGCAGATTCACAAAGATCCTTATAAAAAGAGAATCTTTTTTTAATGGAAAAAAGCAGAAAAGTCCACTCAGCAATGTACATATTTTAGATAAAGCCATTTAAACTCATTTTTAGACTAAACACTTTGTGCTGCCCTCCAGCTAACAGCTCTAGAGACCAAAGGCACCAAAATAATCTAGTCCCATTTGTCTTTGAAAGTACAAGAGTCCACCCTCTTTGTTCATAGACTTAAACCAAAACAAAAAAATAGAAATCAAAACACAGGACTCTACAAATCACACATTTTTTTCAGCATTGTGCATCCCTTATACTTGGTTTCTTTTAATTTTTTTTTTTCAAAAGAAAAGGTCCTCTTCTTGTACTGCAGACAACTACTGTGAAATGAGTCCAAAGCTCCAGAGAAAATTTTTTCAAAAGTCCTTGAAAAAGCCTTTGTGATTTCCCTTGGCTATTGATCTACATCCCTGTAGCAACTTAAGACTAATACATGTTAGCAGGACTTGAAAGAGATTTTTTTGAAATTCAGGAGCAAAATGTTTAACATAACCTTGAGTTTTATTGCACAAGGCTCCTAGTTCTGGGGCAAAACATGTTTTCATGTATAAGTGATCCCAAAACCCCACTTTTCCCACTTGCCATATTTTCCTCAGACCTTTTAGTTATAAAAAATTCAGGGGTAAAGAATGCTTTCAAAACTCCCTGTGGCAGAATAAACTAGAGCTGAACCTTCACGTGATTATTCCAGAGTGAGTCATTTAAGCATGGGACTGCTTCATAAACTTCAGGGACTTCATTTGCATGTGAATATTGATTCCTCTCACACAAACAGTTCATCCTTTTATGTTGCTTTTGCATGAAGTTGCCCTCCAGAGAATTGATTTTTTTCTGTGCTTCATCCGGGTGCTTCTACTGCCCAAGTCAAAAACACTTCTCCTCAGTGAATCAAATGGAGCAATGAGAATGTGTAGATAACCCCCAGTTCTTCCTTTCATGCATAAACAATTCTCATTTCCTTCCAAGGAAAGACTGAACATTTGACCTCTCTTTTAAATCATCAGATAAGCAAAAGCAGTCATATGTGTGTGGGGGTAGAGATATCGGTCAAACAATCTAAATTACCAAAAGTAGTTAGGTGCAGCATTTCCTAAGTAAATCAGATCTCAAAGTACTCCTTCATCATTCAAGCAAGGGTCATATTTTGGTTCTTGTAATTCGATCTGGGGCTGTGCTTTACAGCTGCAAATAAAACTTACAGTGTATGAGTTTGACCCCGTAGCCTCTACTGACATGAGGAAGTGCTATGAATTTCCTACTGAAAACCCCAGAAAAGACAACACAATTTTATCCCATTTGCACAGGAGTGCTGCATGAGTCATAGAACAGCCTCATATCCTGAAAAGTCAGCAAGCAAGCAACCTGGAATCATCTCACCAGACAATAGGACACCTTCTTTTTCCCTTTCACCAAAGCTGACACTATAGTATTTCATGAAGCACAGACTGGTCATCACAGTACTTCCACATATCTCCACAACTTTAGCGATATTTCTGTTACAATATCGTAGCAGAATATAGAAATGCCTTCCCCATTGTATCATACACTTATTTTACTGCAGCAATATTCCCTGTGTTAGAATATAGTGGTATGAGATGCTGTGATGACACAATATAACATCATATAACCAGGACTAAGTCACATACAAAGAAAGATGTATGGGAAAATTCAGTCAATTGCCAAATAGCTCTCTCAACAGAAGGCTAGGGTACGGCTGTTTCATAACAAAACTGAAATATATCAATTTAAGTTATATGTAGGATGCATGGAAAAATAACGATCTCTACCCTACGTTATCCATTTATTGTTAATGGTTCACCACACCTTTTTCATGAAACCCGAAGTTCACAATGTTTAGAGTAGTGTAGCAACAGTGTTGATAATGGTATCTATAAAATAAATAAGAACAGCATGGGAAAAGTCTTATTCTCAGCTTCTGTATCAGCTGATAGTGAACAATATTTTGGCACAATAACAAAAGCTCTCAGATTCAGATTTCTTGAGGAAAATATTGCTAATGTCCTATGGAAAGTTTCATACTTTTCACAGGGTATTTATTTTGGAGACCAGATGAAGAGTTGTACAACTATAAAAAGTATGAAGAACAACTACTAATAGTTACCATTTTACAGGAAAACACTGTTTTCCCTCTGCTTCTGACCTTTAACACTCACCTAAACAACCGGTGTTTTTTGCTAAAGAAGTCATAGGATTGATAGGAAAAAATATCACTGCTCCGTATAGGATATGTGCATAATAAAATTGCCAATAAATCTCATCATATTATGAAAGTATAATAAATTACCCTAAATTCTCTATCATTGGTTTTGAGGTTACTTACCTTTCCATTTCAGATTGTATGGGCTTTTCTCTTGATTGCAATATATGGTTATGTTTGTTGCACTTGTTCTTCAGGGACACATGGAGCCTATATGTGCGAAACTGGATTGTACATACACCAGGTTCAGTTCAAGAAGCAATGTTGTCTGAATAAATGCTAATATAATAGTGTTTACCATGGGTATATTCAACAGTCCTTCCTACCTGTCAAACCTGAAGTAATCACTGCATTCATTTTTTGGCATACTTAATGTTTACAGTATCATAGATTGACATTTATCTGACAACTCCTGTATCTCTTCCAAATGGCTTTCTTTATTTGCTAGTGACATTCCAACTATTGATTTGAAATTCTATCACAATATTAAATGACTAATTGCTTCAAAATTTCCAGTAAATCTTAAGCTTAACTGAAAGGTATAGTAATGTCTTTTTTAAGAATAGTATTTTAAAACTATTATTGCTGGCTTTCATAATTAAACAGACAGAAATGGGACCAGTAAAAATCTGTTTTCCTACTGCAATATCCTCATAGTGACAACTCTTCATTAAAAAATAGAAAAAGGATAAATCTTTATTATATAGAGTCCAAATTATCAGGACTGGAATTTTAATTGTGCTTCCTATTGCCTGGGGATTAAGAAATTTCAGACTAAACACTCAAGAGGTTGTGCACAGTTTCACAGTTTGAGAACTGCCATCCTTAGTGGTGCATAAATTCATTTGTATCAGCCAAACACTTCCCACTTTCTCTAAAGACTAATTGGGAGTCTAGAAACCTGGGGCTATCAGGGACATCAGTAAAGTTTTGGAGAAATGGTTCCTCCTGATGTGTACAGGATCAAAGTGAAATCTGAAGGATATTTTAAACTGAAGGGGATGCAACAGGGGATATCAGGTAAAACCGTATTCTCATGGCATTAATTCCAGATAACAGAGGGTCATCTGAGTAGCTCTTAAACTAAGCATTTTTGATGTCCTGGCTTGTGATTTTTAGCATTTTAAATGCTAGAGTTCAGGTCACAGGGACTTGCTTGAAAGTAGGTAATTTTGTGTCAACATTGATAGGTGAAAGTCTGGTATGAGAGACAATGATATATCTTTGTGCTTTTCTCGGTGCTTTGGTACAAATCTGAAAGGAGAGATAAAGTCATCATGAAAATTTGGGTAGCAACAAGGCAGATGTCATCTTTTCTAAATCAAATACCTTCAAGTGGCAAGATGCAATTTTAGGAAATTGAGCTGCTTCTTTCAACATCAAACAGCTGGGAAGTCTTGAAGTTTTCAGAGAGTTTGGCATAAAAAATGGATGTCCTAAAGATTATTTTTGTTACTGTATCTGTGTAAGAAGAAGAATTTTATGATAAGTCAAATAAATGGTCCAACCAGTTTTATGTTATTAGTAATGGTAAGAAGAAGCTCAACTTTCTTTATTCTATACAAATTATTTTTACAGCAAGGAGTATGGGCATCTTTCATTACACACAGGTAGAAGAAATCCAACCATTTCTATACCATTAATTATCATTTATCAATTATTTGATTTGCTCCACATTTTTTCTTTGGCTGATTGAGTACAGAACAGGGAAAGGGGGTGAGAAGATAAGAAACCAGAGCTGACAGAGCAGTACCAGCACACTTTTCAGCTTGGCTAATACTCATCTGCCACACCTCTGTCAATTCAGTGGTGAAGGTGAACAAGCACTCTGGCTGTGGGGCTGAAAGAACATTTGTTTCCACGACCTAGGTATGACTTACACAAACAAGAACCTCAGTCATAGACTAGCAGGGGCTAACCTTAACTCTGAATACTCATACCATCTCATGACCAATTCAATTTCACCAGTTTGAAAAAGAGTGATTGATAATGAATTGTCTTTTTTTCTATTTCATTAGTAGCACTCTGTGGATTTTAAAGTGTGTCTTGGTTAGAAATAATATTGGTGTGTTAGAGATGACATGCCAATTCCCTAGGGAATCTGACTGCAATTTTCTTCCATTTTTAACAGTTCTATCAGATAAAATGCAAGAGGCTTCCTTCTCTTGTGTTAGTGTTTTCTCTCCCTTGGTCAATTTAGGGCTTGAAATTTAGTCTTTATTTCTGCTGTTTATGATTTTAATGTTACTAGGAAATTTATTTATTTTCCAAACCTACATTCTGGGAGTGAATTCAGGATATTGACATGTTCACAATAAATGCACAGTATGATAGCAAATAGGAAAAGTCATATTAATTTTCTTCCATGTTGATATTCAGGAACTGTTCTTCCTACATTTACTGGAGAGAATGACATTTATGTGAATTTAATACTCTACCTCTTTTTTTTGTTTGTTTTTTCCCAAGTGCAATGCATCTAGAATTGCCCAAAGAGGAAAGTAGAAGTAATTGAGAAAAATGCATACAGACACATATACCTATGGTTTTACTGAATCTAAAAAGCAATCCTGCTCTTCAGTTCGTTTTCTGATTGTCTTCACATCAGGGTAGCAAGCATAAATTTGTGCTGCATCTGCCCTGACACTTACAAAAATAATAGCTTTCACACATTAGTTCTTTTAACCCATTAATGTTTAAGTAATTACATTATAAATTATCCGGCTTACATCTTCCTTCTAACACTCCTAACTTTCTGTGTGTTCAAACTTTTGTTTTTCTAAGGATGAGCACTGAAGACAGGAAGATTAGAGGAGCTCCCTGGCAGTGCCCTGTTCCGTGTTCCTCTTACACAACACAGCATTGAGAGTGAGACATGACACTGCAAAGATGAGGAATTCAGACACCATATGTCCCTGCAGCAGTGAGGCACAACAGGATGCTCTGAGACAATGTCAGAGAGAGTATCCTGCTGTGCCTCAGTTCTGGAGGACATCGCAAAGGTTTCACCCTTATCTGTGAACTACCTGCTGTTTACACTCTTCTGTCAGTGTTTTGCTCTTCATTACTGCACTTTCTCAATCAAATATTGATGCTCTCTTTGAATGAATCTGCACAATTTTTTAATGCAAGGGCGTACTTCTAACTTCTGAAGAATAAAAACACTGACTTGAAATAGAGTCCAAAGGAGAAAAATTAATTTACTGAAAATTTTAATTTGCCAACTGAAAAATAAATGGCCATTGCAGAAAACACACATGAAGAGAGGGTTTTGCAGAAAAATCCCCTCAAAGACTTTTGTCAGTGATCAGTTACTGAAGAATGAATGCCTTTATTCATTGACAACTGGTAAGATTCATTTTATTATTGTTGTTAAAAAGATGGAGTTATGGAGAAATACCTATGCTGCATTTCAATTGGTGCAATCAATTTAATCTCTTTCTCCAACGTCTCACACATAATCTTTCAAGAGAAGGAAATACTATGTCTTTAATTGTCATGTGTATTGTTGAAATAATTCTTCATGAATGGTCACTAGGAGAAATGTCATTTCAAGATTCTATTTTTTTTTACTTTTTAAAGCCTTAGTATTATTACATGTGAAAAAATATCAAAGTCCCTTCTATCTAAATGACCTCATGGCCTCCTGAGAGGGTGACTTTAATGCTTAAACATATACACACATTTCTTTGTGGTGAACATAAACATGAGAACAGCCTTATTAAACAGGAATAGTTCAATCTAGTTCAATCTAGTTCAATCTAGTTCTACCTAGACTAACAAGTCAATACTCATTAGTGATATTTGCCCGGTTTCAGATATGTTAATTTAATTACACAAACTCTTCATTCTTGAAAAACACAGTCACAGAAAATGGTTTTATTGCTGTGTTTTGGCTTTCTTTATTTAGAAAAACAATGCTTCTGATGAACACTTGATCACTAAGGCTCAATTAAACACAATTTAATATATCTGTTAGAGTTTAGCTTTGTAAGACTGTTCTAACTCAAATTCCATTCCCCTTTTTTAGACCTGGAAAAAGCCTTATTTGAAATTGCAAATCTCAGTCTAAAGGAACAATTTTAGAGCAAACATATGAAAACCTGGATAGAAGTACTCCACACAGAAATTCTGAGAGAACAAGTACATTGAGCCATAGAGGCAAATTCTATAATGTCTGGATACAGGCTGCAGGCCTCAACCCTTAGTCTGTCATGAAGGAAGAGATCACCAAGTCTCAAGCAGTAGAATTACACATCTCTGTATATAAACATGAGTCTCAGTCAAAAACAACCGCATGGTTGGCGTGGTACAAAATCTTTAATCTGGTCAGGAAAGTGTCTACAAAAGTATATTTAAATGAATTTTTTTTTTTTGGTACCCTGGAACCCCTATTCCACACCAAATACATATCAGGATAATTGGCATTATTATAAACAAGCATACAAATTTTTACAAGTTGATGAAAATACGAAATGTTAATATTTTAGAGCTATGCAAAAACCAGCAGCATGATTTGTGAATACTTACTTTCTGTCATTATAATTATTCTTTATCATCAAACTCTATAAAATCCCCAGAACAAAAATTTCATCTGAAAGGCAAATGTGTTTGCAAGTAGTAAGATGTAAATTAAGAACTTCTCTATAAAGCCTTTATTATGATTCATTCTTCTAATCAGCTTGAGCAAAATGTGTTCAAGATCTTTGAATTTTTTTAAGGGAAAATTGAGAAAGACATTTATTATCTTCATTTCTAATCTTCAAAGTCTGATTTTGAGTTAAAGATCTCTGTGCAATGCAGTGCAACAAATTCCAATGCCTTCAAATACATTAATTCAGAACTTGATCCAGAGATTTTTTCCATGTACAAATTTAGCACCATAATGCTTCTCCCTAAACAGAAGATTTGAATGTAAAAATGTTACATTTCTGCAGGCAATACAAAGTTCTTACCAACGAAGGTTTGCAAAGTCGGTCAGCTGAGCTTTGTGTTCCCTAAGCCCTTTCAGCTTTTCAGATGAACCTCTTTAAAGTTTCATCTCAAGAAAGAATGATTTCATAATCAATGGCAAATTCATAATTTCTAACCAAATATTATCTTAATGATTCTTTCTAAAATGCATATGCTTAAATAGTTCCAGTAAATCTAACAGAAATTACAAGGAATCTCCCAAAAGATAAAAATACACAGACATTAGCAAATTGTTGTATGATTTTAGTATCCATTTGATTTTTAGTTAAGATTCAGCTTTAATAAAAACAGTTTCTTGCAAGCTCACTTTTGAAATACATCAGTGGGGTTCCCAGATGTAATCCTAAATCTTGTGTTAGTGACCTTGGACACTCTAGAGTATTTTAGAAACCCGATCCAACAACTTCCATGCAAAAAAGTGACTTGAAAACAAATCCTAGGGACTATGAAAAATGCCAAGAAACCCTTCCTTCTTCTGAAATGGTTTATTTACTCAGGGCTTTAGGTATATATCACTTTTTTTCAGACCACTGTGTAAGAGTCACAGCAAGCTTTTATAAAAGCAGCAAGAAAATACATTGCCAGGTCTCTTTATTTGAATAGGTTTGCTGATGGGAGATCATTTGTTTTAGCCTTAATTTCCATATTAATTAAATTAAATAGGGCATGAGTCACAATATCCAAAATTGGAACCAAATCCAATAATTTAAAATTTTTTGCACATAGGTCTTCAGATCTGGAATAATTTTTCTGGATGCTGCAGCAATAATGATCAGATGAAAATCAAACCTATTTTCTTCTCAGCTAAGACTTGAAGTTCAGGACTGTAGATCTAAGTTTTACCAGAACTCTTTCAATATTTATGCTTTTCCCTTTCCATGTAGCTCATATCCTAGTGTCTGAACCCATGCTTTTCCTTTTAAGGAAAAAAGGTGATATTATGCTGGGTTTTATTAATTCTGTTAGCCACAGTCAGCAAGGAAGAACACAATATATATTTTTTATGTATATGGTTAAACTCTGCTGTATACAGGATGCATAGAGTGAAAATAATTGTCAGTATGCCAAACTCCTCTTAAGCATGACATGTTCTTGAGGTCACAAGGCTCTCAAGTTTGCTATCAGATTTCAGTCAGTGAAATTTTCATTTGCTCCCGTGCAATTTATGTGTAAACGTGCTTCTGTAGCATCAAATAACTTGTTTCACCCAGAAAACATGAGTTACACTTTTGAGTTCAACCAATACTAGAAAGCAGAAGACAAATCTGCATGGCAATCCCAATCCATCAGCTTTCACTAGGACTTTAAATAATTACTTCTGACACACTGTTTTGTAGTTTTTGTAGGACAGGTATAAAGTTTGTTTACTGCTGTATGAACTAAATTACTTTTTTTTGCATTGCGTTATTAGAAATTACTGCAAAGTATGGAATGTATCAATCCTTCATCAGGTCCTTCAGCAAATTAAAATGGGAAGCAAGGTCCTATTTTCCTTGGTCACTGTCTTGAGGCTTTTTTATGATTGAAAAGGAATTTTTTTAATCACTTCATTAAGTAAATATTTTATGGAGGGGTAGTTTTTACATTTTTAATTTCTGAATACGCAGATGAGAGCAAAATATTTACCAGTGAATATGAAGTTCAAGATAGAATAAAGAACATTCATCTCTGGAAGGTCTCCAGGACCAGAGCTGGCAACCTGGCTCATAAGAACAAGCAGGCAGGAAAGAATTCCTTTACATATGTTATGGAGTTAATTTTGGCCTTTATGAATAACTGAGTTGTTTGGAAAGTAAAAGGTGGTCCTGCTCCGGACTTCATCCTGATATGTTTTTGTATTTCCATGTCATAACAAAGAATGGCAAGACACTAGAGTCACTGCACAGGTGAGATACTTAACAATACTTCACAAGTAAAGTTTTATCATGCTAAAGTAGCAATAACATGCACACAAAAGCACTTCCTGGAACTCAAGATTCTATTAAGCTCTCTGTACAAAAACCCCAATTGTTCAATATAATCTTAATAGCATTCTCACTCTAAATGTGTGAAGGCCAGTGATGATCAAATAGTATCCACAGTAGTCAAAGACTAGTGAGTCATTGAAAGACTCATCCTCCATTTCTCATTCACCCATCTTACACGCTTTCAAGCCTGGTGTGGTAGAAGAGCTCACAAGCTCCTTCCTGTTTGATTGGCATGCTGACTTACCAGGATGAAACTGAAAGCTGACAGTATTTTATTCCAGGGAGTTTATTGTTTCATTTTAGTGTGAAATCTGACAGGGAAAAAGACTGCTGTCTTTAGAAAAAGTATGATGAGAATGGAACTCAGCTGATTTAAGTCTTTAAATGCGAGGAGTTTGGTAAGAATTTCATTAAGGTCTCTTAAGACTTGAAAACTCACCAGGCTTAAAAATTCTCTGTTTAGCTGAGGTTTTGAAAGCTTCATTAATTTTAATCACCTTTTCTTTATCTGGTCACACTCCTGGCAAAATCAAACCTGTTAGTCAAACAGAAGTAAATTTTATTCCTGGCTATGGTCCATTCAAGTGTTAAATGACACCATTAAATATCAAAGATACGGTTTTTAAGCATGCAGTATTGCACTCATGAAACTTAAAGACTTAAAATGCAATCTTCTTCACCAGAAGATAAATACTCTGCAAAAGGAATAGTTTTGAGTTTTTTCATAGAAGTGAAGGGAGAAAAAAAAATGATAAAAACGTTGACGCTAAGTAAATACTATGTGATCTGCTTTTGGTGGTGTATATCCACCAATTACACAAAATTAAAAAAAAAAAAAAAAAACGAGAAAACAAACAAATCCAAAACAGATTTATCCTGGTTTTGTGTTGTGCAAGGATTGACAAAAATCTGAGAGCGGGAAGACTCTCACGACATATGGTTACTTGGGTGTAAGAGAGGCAGGTGCTGACCAGATTACTCTGCAAAAGGAGCAAGGCCTGTTCGTGTTAGACTTACATTCATTTATATGTATCTGTAGATGGCATGATTTGATCCTGTCGCAGAAGAAAAAATAATCTTTTTTTCCTGCTAAGGCACCTGTGTGAGGTAATAATATTTTGTACTGAATTTTCAAACCCTCTCTCACTGTTAGAATAGATTGAAATTATCTTCCGCAAAATCAAGTGAGCAGTAAACATATATGTACATGGAAAAATATAAAAGTGTTTGTGAATGAATCAGTAACCAAAAAATAGGTGAAAGGTTTAAAAAATAACATCCAATCAGGCCTTGTCACAGGGTAGGGATGCTGGTTTATGAATCCAATCAAAGTGTAAAACACATTTCTCATAATTCTTCATTTGTTTGCCAATGTATTCATAGACAAATTTATACGTAAGTATTCATCATGCTCTCAAGGTATTCACTCCTTCAGAGAAAGACATTTATTGACTTCAAAGGTAAATACTGGATGAAGCTAAGGTCAGATTTCTCTTAGATGAGTATTAGTTTTGATAGTAATTGAGATGAGAAATTATCATCTGTATATACATTCTGACAACCTGGTTCATTACACTCAATGAAAAGCAATTATGAACTTCATCTCTTAATCAGTTACAGCTGGAAACTTTTCTTGTGCAACATGTTTTAACAATGCATTTACAGAAATAGGCTCATGGTAGCAAAAGATGTTTAATGAGGGGTGATCCATAGTCAGGCAGAATATAAGTCTGTATATCAACAGGTTTTAGAGTGGTAATTTACTTCAGTAATAAAGTTGAGGAAATATAAATCATCTTGGAATGAAATTATTAAGAAAAATCAGAATACCTGTGCATTTCAGTTATCCCCAATTTAGGAATACTGCATTTCCATTATCCTCAAATTAGGAATATTCTTCCCTCCTCTATCTTAATATATCATACTTTTAAATTAAACTTTAATTCCATTGCGTATAAAAAAACCTGTCAAACAGCTTTAGATATTAAAAGGATTAGCTCAAATATTTCTAGGAGTATCAATAAGAATTGAATGATAAAATTTGGCAATGTTCCAAGAGAGATCAAATATTTTGTTCAGATTAAGAATCTAACTGTTTTTACTTAAGATCAAGGAAGTAAAAGGGGCAGATGAAAATGGGCTAAAAGAGGCAGTCAGCTCAGAAAGACTAAAAGGCTGTTGCAAGGTTATGAAGAGAATATCAGAAGGTCCAAAGTTCATCTAGAACTTAATCTGAGCATGTATGTAAAAGACATTAAGTATTCCTGCAAACAGAACAGCAGCAAATGGAGGGAGGGCCAAGGAGGATCTCTGCCATTTACTCAATATGGCAGAAACATAGGATGAGAAAAGGCTGAGATAATAAATTCCTTCTTTGCCTCAATTTTTAATAGTAAGACCAGTTGTCATCAAGGTACCCAGCCCCTGAGCTGAAAGACAGAGACAGGGAGCAGAATGAAGCCCCCATAATCCATGAGGAAATGGTCAGCGACTGGCTATGCCACTTAAATCCACCTAAGTCTACATGGCTGGGTGGACCCTACCCGAGTACTGGGGAGGCAGTGGAAAAGCTCGTTAAAGCCACTTTCAATCATTTACTACCAGTTCTGCATAACTGAGGAGGTCCCAACTGACTGGAAGCTGGCAAATAGGATAAGGGCCAGAAGGAGGACATCAACACAACCTCAGTGTTGGGGAAGGTTAAGGAGCCAATCACCTGAGTGTGACCATGTGGCACCTACAGAACAACCAAGGAATCAGGGCCTGCTTGACCAGTTGGGTGTCCTTCTACAGCAAGATGACCTGATTAGTGCCTGAGGGACAGGCCATGGATATGTCTACCTGGACATCAGTAAAGCCTTTGATAACATCCCACAGAATTCTGAAGAACACTGGCAGCCAACAGCTTGGATGCGTGCACTGTTTTCTGAGTTAAAAACTGTCTGGATGGTCAGGTCCAGAGAGTGGATATGAATGGAGGCCAGGCACTGGTGGTGTTCCCAAGGGCTCTGTACTGGAGCTGGCTTGGTTTGATATCTTGATAATGTGGATGGTGAGATTGATGCCCCTTCAGTCAGTTTTCAGATGACACTGAGCTGGGCAGGAACGTCTGCTGGCAGGCAGGAAAGCTCTGCAGAGGGATCTGGACAGGCTGATGGCACCAGGCCAATGGTGCGACTTGTGAGAAACAAGACAACTTTTGCTTTCTTAAAATAAAATAAAAATTTATTGAAAGCAAGAAAATTAACAAAAATAGTTAAAATTGGGATCCAAAGGCTCAGTCTAAAGGCCCCAGGAATGCAGGCGACCAAGAGATCTTTTGGCCCTTTCTGGCTCTGGACCACCAGAAAGGAACACTGGCAATGCTGAGACGACTTTAGCTAATCTAAAGTCAATTATTTATGATTGGCTTCTTACGGAAGCTGTCCTGTACTCAGCACTGAGCACTGCCCACAGCTAGTTCCAATCGGCTGAGCACCCCTCTGCCGCTGGGCACTCAATTTTATAGTGCCTGAGCTCCGCCCTGTTCCTGTTCCGCCCACATGGACCAAGGTGATAGGTGGGATATACAGGTGAGATAATCTCAGCCCACCGATGGCTCGATGGCTTGGTGTTGGACAGAGGGTGATGTTACTCTTTTCCAAAGGCGGGAAAGTCCCCTCATTGAAATTCAGGTTGCCATGGAGCCAAGTTGCAGGGTAACTGTCAAGAGATAAAACTAATCTGGGGCTGTTATTAACCTGGGTTTCTGAGTCCATTCCAAGGTTGGGTTAGATGGTAAAATAACTTTTAAAAACATAAAACATACTTGTAAAAATACAAAACAATCATTTAAACATTCTTGGAACAGTCAAGGATGGTGTAAAAATATGAAACTTGCTATAAAACCTTCAGAACATTATTTGTGCTTAAACTGGGAACTAACAACCTGGAAAATCCATTGGAAGAAGGGATTTTGAACTGGGAACTGCATGATCCTTTAATAAAAACTTGGGTAATCGGTATCTGGGCTGATGGGTCATTAAAAAAAGAATGCAAAATTTTATTAACCAGGGTAATTAACTGGGAATTGATTAAAACACTTAACAACACTTGATATGCAAAGACCAACATTCAAATTTCATATATGACAGCTTTCAATAAGGCAAGGTACTGGGTACTGCCCTTGGGCCACAACAACCCCAGGCAGCACTACAGGTTGGGGAAGACTGGCTGGAAGGCTGCCCAGTGGGAAAGGACCTGGAGGTGCTAGTCAACAGTGGCTCAACATTAGCCAGCATGTGCCCAGATGGCCAAGGGCATCCTGACTTGAGCCAGAAACAGTGTGGCCAGTAGGGCCAGGGCAGTGGCTGCCTCCCTGTACTAGGCACCTAAGGCTGTACCTTGAGTACTGTGTCCAGTTTTGGCCCCCACACTAAAGGAAAGATGTTGAGGTGCTGGAGTGAGTCTAGAGAAGGGCAACAGAGTAGGGGAACAATCAGGAGCATAATTCATATGAGGAGGGGCTGAGGGAGCTGAGGGTGTTCATCCTGGAGAAAAGGAGGCTCAGGGGTAACCTTGTTGCTCTCTACTACTACATGGAAGGAGGTTGTAGCCAGGTGGGTGCTGTCCTCTACTTGTTGGCAACCAGTGACAGGATGAGAGGAAATGGCCTCAAGCTGTGCCAGCAGAAATTTAGACTGGGTATCAAG
Organism: Lanius collurio; assembly: GCA_020086605.1. Lineage (NCBI taxonomy): Eukaryota > Metazoa > Chordata > Aves > Passeriformes > Laniidae > Lanius > Lanius collurio. The sequence continues at coordinate 3,970,780 of JACBWW010000028.1, forward strand.
AAAAGTTTCTTCACTGAAAAGGTTGTAAAATATTGGAATAGGTTTCCCAGGGAAGTGGTAGAACTACTACGACCCTGAAGTAGTTATAGTGCAATGACATAGTGCACAATAGCTACGACTTTAAGTGTAGTGCTAGGACCAAACTAGTCAAGCATGTGAAAATGAAAAGTACTCCTAAAAGTCAGTCAGAAATTACCAGGTCTTAACAACAGGGGTGATGACGTATCATGCCCTGATTTCAGTGTAGCTGTTGATTTTTCATGCATTAAACTGAGATAAATCAAAATTAGGTGAACTTCCCAGAGGAAAGTTGCTCATTCAGTGACACTATGAGAATACATGTTGTTTTTATTAAACACCTTTGTTTGGAAAAAATCAAAGAATTAATGGAAAATTCAGTATCATTTTATTTCACAAATTACTTTTTATTATAATTTCCCTAAAATTTACATTTTTATTGCAAAAGTAAATAAGTCTCAATGAACTGTATACATTGAAAGTTTAATTTAGTTTTAAACAATTTGAAATTATTCATTTTCCTTAACAACAAGAAAAATCCCGCCACCTGAAATTTGCTTCATGCGCCCTGATTTAACATAGCTATCTCAGTAGAGTGCCATTTCTGTCTTCTCCTCACTGTCTTCCATATTTTTACTGTTACTGCAAATCAACACAGCTCTCTACTAAACTGAAATAAGGGAATGAGGAGTTTGCTATAATGCTCTGTGTTACTAAGTTGCAGATTCATTCAGGAACTTCTTAAAACAGTTAGTACTGTTAGAGTAATGAAGGCCTGTGGAACAGAATTTTTTGAAACTCTCCTTTAAGATGATCATTTTTGCTATCATAGTAAGTACTGAGATATTTATGGACTCTGCTGTGGCAAACCACAAAGGACAGATTACGTCTTCAAGGGTTCAAGAAGAAGAAAAATATAATATGAATTTATGCATAGATTTTCTGGGTGACTGGAATCAAAGGAGATGTTTCCTTTTACCGTGACAATTTACTGTGAGATATAAACATAAACAGAAAGCTGAGGGTAGATTCTTAAATAACTAGAGTGGAAAACATGACTCTCACCTGAATTTATTTTCTTAAATGCTTCTAAGTAGACAATACCTTTCCTATTTTTGTTTTATGAGTGGAGAGCAGTTGCAAACCTTAGTCCTCTTTTTTATATGCTTATCGGTTTGGTTACTACTATGGAAATGAAAGACCCTAAAGGCCCAGATTATTCACTATTTCTGTTTAACAGAAAGGTATTGCCAGTATCCCTGTATGACATGAAACAGAATATTTCTGCTTAATGATAGGTAATAGAGCTTCTTCAAGCTCTGTAACCCACCATTTTACACAGTGCTATGAAGAGGCTACCACCTCTTGCTGAGTTGATTATTTTATTCCTTCTTATGCTCTGTCTGAGCATTCTAAATATATAAGGCACAAGAATATGTTAGAGATTTCTATAAATATTTCTAACAAGTCAACATTCTTTTAATCTAAATAATATTTTTTTACAGGTTTCAACCCTTTGAGATGATTAATCATGACTAGCAGTTGGCATTTCTCCTCTCTAACCCTGCCACACACAGTTAGTATCTGGTCTTCTGGGACAAAAATGCAAAGATAGGACAAATACCAAAATTTATTCTGTGATTTTAAAAGCACAGAAATAGAAGAAATAATAATAATAAAAGAAACAACATTCCTATGCCTCTACTACCAGATTGTCAACACTTCACAGAATTTAAAAAGAATTGTATTCTTACTATATTAAAACCCCAAGTCTGTTTATTCATCCTATGTGATTTATCTTTTCCATCAGTGGAAAAGCATGAGTTTTGTAACTCCCTAATACATGAAGCACATATATCAACTAAAAACCAGTGTCAAAAGCAGTAAGGACAGAATAAACAGCACTTTAAACCTGCCGACAAGCTGGGTATTTGCACTCCCATGATGCTTTTTTTTTACTCTTGTGCTAACAGGACAAATCTGGGGAGAAATATGCCTTCCATAGGAAGTTATATACATATATAGAAAAACTTGGAGTTTTAGGGTTTTTTGGTAAGAAGGCTCAAAACTGAGGACAAACTTGATGTGAGTAGATCAGGCTAGCAATATTACATCAGTTTTCAGAAGTACATTGGGCAATACATATTGCAATATACCCAAAGCAATTTTCTAATTGTCACCCCTAATTTTCTCTCCTCAAACAAATTATCTGGCTTTGGTTTTGGCATAAGGTGTGCCTTTTAAATCATAAAGCTTTTTTTTTTTTACCCTCTGTATTTTAGCACCCTTTAACCTTATGACTTCTTGCTACTTCCTTTTGCTGCTCTGCCTACCACATCTTCCATTTACCTGTGCTGAGCATTCTCATAAGTACTGCTCCTGAGCAAACTTCAACATTCTTGCACAGTGGATGGTAGAGTTGCTACTAAAACATAATTAATCCCTGTTCACCACAGAGAGACAAAATATGCATAAGATGAGACTTATAAATAAAAAAGGATTAATTATATAATTCCTTCAGGGTCATATTATTATAAAAACAAGAGTGTGGTAGGTAGAGGAACTAAAAAATAATAAGTAGAAGGAGTTGCTTCTTGTGAGATCTTACTAATTTTTCCAGCTTACTAAATTTCATCAAGGAATCACTGCCTAAAAACTTTAGGGATATAAAAGTTAAGAAGTTTCTATGTCATGCCAATTTCCAAATATTATTGACATGATACAGTTTTCAGGGGGTTGTTTTCTACCAGAAAAGGCAAAACTGATAAATGCTAAAATCTCTTACATAAATACAGTATTTAATTTGTGGAATCATTGAAACCTTCTGTTTAGACCTTCTAACATTGAAAAGTATATTTCAAATTATACTTGAAATGATATGAATCAAAAGCTGTTTATCATGTGCACCAAGGCAGTTCCAAGGCTGGGAATAGAGATGGAAAAAACACCTTATTGCACTGGGAGAGGAAATACGCAGTTTACCTGGTGGCTCCCTTAAAACCATCTTGAGTTATTGGACAGTTCAAGACTGCTAAGTGAAACTTTCTGTTCATCTTTACAGATACTGAAGAATGGAGGTATCAGAGGACACATTCGCAGGACTAGTGCTCTGCCTCTGACAATAATTTTCATTCCCTTTCTTCATTGTTTTCCAAGGTCTGGCCTTTTTTCCATTATGCTAAAGCAGCTACTGCTGGATTCAGTGTCCTGCAGGGTGGAAGTGTTCAGCCCAGACTTGTGCTGTACACCTTCCTCCACATGCAAAGGCAGGTCAGCTGCCTCCAACCTTCCTGGTGTGGAGGATACACAGGATTACTCCTTTTTCCTTTACAGCTCCCTGTCTCTTCACACAGGCACAGGTAGCGATGAGCCTGTAGAACAGACCAATACACCCTTGCCCTGCACAGATGGCAGTGCACTATGTTACAAAAACACACAAAATATATTAAGAGTCTATGAACTTCAGAAAAAAATTCTACCTTTAAATTGCTTCTTTTGATTGTAGATGGAATTTTTTCTCTTATCATGAACAAATGAAGGAAGAAGCAGAAACAAGCAAAATGTGCTATAGAAATGCTATCGCTGAGACATCCTGAATAATCTACTGGGGAAAATAGCTCATCCTAATAGCAGAAGACACAATAAACTGGTTTAATTCTCTGGTAATAACCTTCCTTCTCCAGCTATATTAGTCATCATCAGACTGAGGGAATGAAGTGAGTCCTCAAGGGAATAAAAATATTGTATCATTCAAACATCCTTTCTATTTTACTTATTTCATGCGAATTTTACTATCTGAAACTTTTTTTTCTTAAGACAAATAAGTAATAATGATAGTGAATCATAGAATATCCTGAGTTGGAAGGGATCCACAAGGACTGTTAAAGTTGAACTCCTGGCCTTGAACAGCACAGCTCCAAGACCATGTGCCTGAAAATGTTATGTAAATGCTTCTTGATCTCTGTCAGGCTTGGGGTTGTGACTACTTCTCTGGGGACCTTCTTCCAGCGCCTAATCACCCCCTGGGTGAAAAACTTTTCCTCACAACTAAACTAAACATCCCCTGAAACAAATTCATGCCATCTCCTTGGATCCTGTCATTCGTCACAAGAGATCATTTGCTTCACTGGAAGCTGTGTACTGCAATGAAGTCTCCCCTCAGTCTCATCTCCTCCAGGCTGAGCAGACCAAGTGACCTCAGACACTCCTCACAAGTCTTCCTCTTGAGATTCTTCACTTGAGACCCTTCATCAACCTTGCTGCCCTCCTTTGGACACTCTCTAACAGCTCAATGGCTTTTCTGTGCTCTGGCACCCAGACCTGCCCCCAGCACTCGAGGTGAGGCCGCCCCAGTGCAGAGCAGAGCGGGACAATCCCCTCCCTTGCCCGGCTGGTGATGCTGGGCCTGAGGCACCCCAGGACACTGCTGGCTCTCCTGGCTGCCGGGCACTGCTGGCTCACGTTCAGCTTGCCATTGACCAGGACCCCCAGGTCCCTTTCTGCAGCACTGCTTTCCATCATCTCGTTCCCCAGTCTGTCCATACATTCCAGAGTCAGAATACATCACTTGCCCTTCTTAAACTTCATATAGTTGGTGGATGATGATCTGAAAATCATCAAGATCTTTCTGCAGGGCCTCTCTGCCTTTGAGGGAGTCAGTAACTCATCCAATTTAGTGTCATTAGCAAACTTATTAAGTATCCTTTCAAATCCTGGGTCCAAGTCATTTAAGAAGATACTGAAGAGCACTGGGCCTAAACCAGAACCCTACAAGACCCAACCAGTGGCTGGTCACCAGTTGTCATCCTATTCACTACAAACCCTTGTGCCCAACCTGTGAGGCAGTCTCTCAGCTATCACATGATGTGTTTATCCAGCTAAATGCTGGACATTTTGTCCAGAAGAATACTGGAAGAGACAGGATAAAAAATTCACTGAAATCCAGGGGGACTATATCTATTGTCTTCCCTTGTATACCAACTGACAAGGAGGGTTGCCTTGTAATAAGAGTAAATCAGGTTTTACAAGCAGGACTTTCCCTTCATGAAACCACTCTGGCTATGACTAACGACTGTCTTGTTTTTCAGGTGATTTTCAGTAACTCCCAGAATATTCTTCTCCATAAATTTAATGGTCACTGAAATAAGACTGACAGGCCTGTACGTACCATGGTCATCCTTCTTGCCCTTCTTGAAGATTGGGACAATATTTGTTAGCTTTCAGTGGACTGGGAGCTCTCCAGATTTCCAAGAGCCTTCAAAAGTCATTAAGAGATGCTTTGTGATGACACCAGCCAGCTCTTTGAGTACGCTTGGACAAAGCCCCCACAATTCCATAGATTTATAAGGATCTACCTGGAGCAGCAAATCCCACATGATTTCAGGGTTGGCTGGGACATTATAATTAACACAGCCAAGGTCCTCCAGGTCAGGGCACTGGGACCTCCAGAGCCCATCACCCATGTTGAAGGCAGAAGCACAGATTGCATTAAACACCTCTGCCTTGCCCATGTCCCTGTTTGTGCGGTAAACATGCTCACTGAGTAATGGGATGATGTTATTTCAGCACTGCCTTTTGTGATAGCTGCAACCATCCCTCATCCACACCAGTCACAGGACTCATCACACCAGATTTTGTTTATGTCCGTGATGATCACACCGGACTTTGTTTGTCAGTGATGTCATTTCTCTGGACTGGACCAAAGCTTCGAGCTTGTCTTCTTTGTTCTTCCTGCTGCCCATGTTGGAATATAAACATTTCAAATGCAGTTCATTGTAGCCAATGCCTCATAGAGCAAATTGAATGATCTCATTAACATGCACTGCCTCAAGTTTTGCCATGCTCCCATTGCTTATCACTGGCAAGCCTGGTTTTGTCCCTGCCCCCTGTCAATCTAGTCTAAAGCTCCACCACTCAGAGCTGCTGACTCCTGTGCAAAACCCCTTTTCACCCTCTGAGAAAAGTGCATGCCATCAGGTTTCTATAGATCATCCCAAGACCAAAATCCCCCAAATTCTGCTGACAACACCATTCTTGGAGCCATATTTGTTCTCGTTGATCTACCTATTCCTTTCAATATTTTTACCTCCTAGTGAAAGAATCAAGGAAAACACTATCTCTGCTCCTCATCCTTCAACAAATCACCTCAAGACCCCCAAATTTCTTTTGATTGCTCTTGGACTTCTGTTTGCTATCTCTCTTCTGACAATATGAAGAACAAAAGCAGATAATAATCAGATAGCCATAACTGATTAGAGAGCTTTCCAATATACCTTAACCAATATACCTTTCCAATATACCTTAACCCCAGGGAGACAGCAGGTTCCTTATGGTCAGTACTACTCTGTGAAGTAGAATACCTCCAAAAGCTCAACTCCAATTATCAGCTGGGAGAGTGCTGGATAATTAATGAAGTGAGTTTACAGTGTTTATACAGTTTATTTTCTGTGAAATCCTTGCTGAGGCAATCATGTAAGGAAATTTTCTTTTCAGGATCAGCATTCTCACATATTTCAATGTCATTTGTTATAATTACTAGCTTTGACCAAAAGAAAATACAAGCTGCTGCTGCACTCAGGAGAAAAAAAGAATCCAGGCTAAGTTTTATATTACACTGTTCACTTTCTTTTCTATACCCAGTGCTCTGACTAATTATCTGGAGTTTGTTTCAGCTGGGAGGGGCTTACAGTGAATATATTATAATCATCACTGAATTTAATGGGTATCTGGCTCAACAAGCATAGATTTAGGTAATAAAAAAGTAACAAACTAGCAGCAAAAATCTACTTGCTGCTATTAATATTGCATTTATACTGAAATGATCTTCCGTAAAAATGACACTTTACTACCGCTCACCCCTGATAAAGTCTCCCATTTTAGTTATACCTGTACTGGACTGCACTGTTTGGCTGCACGCCTAGGAAGGGCTTCTGGTAGAGGTTGGCTTTGAATCTCTGTTTTCTTTTTGCAGAAATCCAAGAGATGACCATAGTGTGGAAAAGCCATGCATGCTGTGGCCACCATTGCATTTCAGATACCCATGCAGTGCTGTCATGTGGGCAATACAAGGCAGGCAAGGACTTCCAAAAGCATCCACTCTCATGGACTTATATTCTGAAGTTTTTACCAGTGTGTTTTGGTTGTAGTTTCAATGCATTCAAATAACTATGAAGGTAAGCATCTTTATCAATATGATAAATCTCAAAAGTTTTTATCCTTCATTCCTGGGTATACAGCGTTTTGTTAACTAGTAACAAATAGACACTCCCAACTGAGTTAGGTGGGATAGAAAAAAAAATCAGTGAAAGGGCAATACTGATAAATATTTGGGACACAGATGTGTTTTGGAGAGTTTCTGACTATAACTACTGGTCTTGTTTGCCTTAGTTTTCTTCAAAATAAAAAATGGTTGCATGAGGTATCCTAGAACATAGCACTGGCTCTTACACATTTTGATGAACTCTGGTGAATTTGTTTTACTTACACAAAAGACAAAAAGAACACCTAGATATGGAGGTGTGTCCCTGTCCCTGCTCCCATGTCACGTGTGCCCCATACCTGTTCCTGATTGGGTGGTTTGGGTGCCTGGGGGCTGGTGGGGAGAGGAGGAAAGTCTGCTTGGGAGAAATAAAATCATCTCTGAACATCTACAAAAATACTGCTTCATCTTTCCTTCCAACTCCATTGCTGTCTTATATATTGTTGCAAGGCTTCCCCGCACTACAACACCTAGAAGTCTGTTGAAACTTTCTGTCAGACTTGTTCATGCTAAGTAATATTTTGCTTCAATAAGCACATCTTATTGCCAAAGAAAAAGATGTCAGTGCAATCCTTACTCGTCTGGATTCCACATGAACTGGGCACTCCTATTATTAGTCCTCATTTCTCATACTCTCAGTTATGGTGATATTCTTGGTAGACTTCTTCCATTTTTTTCTGACTACATTTGTCATGGTAATAATACCTAAATATTTCAACTTAATAAGATTAGAAAACTAATTGTTTCAGTTTGCTAGCCAAATTAAGTTATATGGTTTTCCTCTCCATCTTGGTTTCAGATTCTGGTTTAGTGGACATTTCTTCTAATGAATGCAGAAAAACACAGAGAACCTAACAGCAAAACCATGGATCTTGTTTGAATCTTGTGTCTGCTTCTCAGTCAAGTGACAATGTTAAACAAATGAAAAATCCTAAGACATGTAGACAGATCAGAATATCACACTGAAAATCCAATTTTTCTTTCTATACGTGTAACTGGAATTATGGATTTAAGAGGAAATCTTATGAACTAGAAATCTTTCCTGTTGCATATTTGTTTTTGCTCATAGGTACACTGATATGAGTTGTAATGTCATTTCTATAAATAATATAATAACTATTTAAGAATGCAGTTATCCTATTACTTACACAGTCTATGGAGGACTCTAATAAAGATTAAAATCACACTGGAATAGAATATCTATTTTAGGAATGAATGCAGCGTTATGTGTTTGTTGTGTATGTTGTGAATTCTACAGAATTCCCCTCTTCCCTTCTCTCATAAAATTGAAGACTGATTTGTATACTTCTTTATGAGCCTTCACCAAGAGTATATGGTAGTTCAAATACTTTTATAGAAACAAACCATTTGCTGCAGTATTTAATTGGATTTTCTAGTGGTCCCTTAAACTGTCACCATTTTGACAGAAATAAAAGCTGTAAGAACTTCCAAATAAATCTCTGTGACATACAGATGTTTAAAATGCAAGAATGGACATCAAGTCTATAGAGAAAAACAGGTAATCAAAGTATAAGTATCCTACCTAACAATAAATTTTGTACTGCTGTCTTTTCAGTTTTCCTCCATGAAGCTTAGCATTATTACAGCGAGTTGCCAATGAAGTAAAATGCTTTATTAATTTAGCTTTTTATTTACTAATAGTTTTGAAACTCAGGAACATGTCAGTTTATTTCCAGTACCCAAGGAACATATTTTCTTTCTTTATGTGCAAGTATTATATTCAGTGATATCTCTGACTCTTACTAGAAGAACTTACTTATCTTACTTTCTATTGAGGAGATATTACCTAGTGTTCTTTTACATTGAATAAAACTTCTCTTTTGACTAAGAGTAGTTTTTAGGTCCACAACAATATTATTTAAATCCTTATATGGGAAAATTAAATTTCAGATTTTTTGAGGTTTTCCCCTGCATTTATATTCTAATTTACAGTTATACCAATTTTTCTCCATGCATTACATAAGGTAAATTCATATCCTGTGATTTTGGTGAAGCCTTCATACCACCATTCTTTAAAATATATGTAAGAATGTGCATGAAACTTCTGATCAAAATCTGAACTTTTAATAAAAGAAATTAATCAGTAAAGTTAGAAAAATATTTCATCTAGTTCTAATTCCTAGATATAAACATGCACTTACTATCCTGCAGTCTACCACATCCATTCCAAGCATAATACTACCCAAAATGCACAATTTGAGTCTAATAAACAAACAAAAAAAATTTTAAACTGCCCAGATCTTCATCTCTGTGCAACACGAGATAAGTATTTTTCTCTAGACTATAAAATAAATTAAACAGCAGCTAGCTTAAGAATAGGTGCAGCAAATTTTCTCTCTGCCTTACATCATAGCCTCTCCCACACTTTCTAAAGGATAGTGCCTTAAAATTGCACAACAGAAGAAGTGATTTTGTTAGGCTTACTCTGAATCTGAGTCTTCCTTCACTCAGCAAAGGAACACATTGTTTCTGAGCTGTGGGTGAATACCACGTGAACAGGTGAAAATGGGATTTGAGGGGTGCGAAGAGGGTTTTTATCTATAATGCATTCATCCTGCAGAGCCCTGGTACAACAGCAATAACTTGCCTTTGTAGTGCTAGAAAACTGCTAATAGTTTTGTAAGCCAAGAGAAGAAAAAGAAATAGATGAGGAAAGGTGGTTGCACTTTACCGTGTCGTAAGTCTTACAGTATGTTGGTCTTAATTCCTGTCATTCTTCATCTTTCCTTTTTCACAGGCAATGGAGCTCATTTTTAGCATAGTAGTGTGTGTTGGTAAGATCAGTATGATCTCCTTCCACGGCCTGCACTAGCCACCGTACAAAAGTGGCTGTTGAGTGTTGTTGGGAACACTCACTATTATCCAGAGCATGGAGAAATAACTGCTTAGTACCTTGTTAAGAGCATCAAGAAGAGAATTCAGCTAATGTCAGAGACTGCAAGAAAATATAATCCTTTCTATAATGATTAAGGCAATGCCACTGACAACTGTACAAGAAAATTAAAAATTTTCCATATTGTATCATGACCATTAAAGAAATTATAACTGAAGTTTTTATTTTATTGCCTAAACCAAGTAGGTAATTTAGAAGTTATTATAACATTCTTGATCTGCTGTACCTGAGACAGAAGCTGTCTAGACAACTTTAAACCTTTTATCTTTTCTACTTCCAGCTCAGAGCAGCCAACCATGTTCTTGCATGACAGAAATTCAAAACATCAAACATCCTGTTAATGCATTACTCTTTAAAATAGAAACACGCTCAGTTCATATCAACAGAACAGAATACAGATAACCTAGGACTAAAATACATCAGAATAGCTTACATCAATTAAAAATATCTTAGCCAAGATCAGCTTCACTAAGCTTGTGCCATGATTCATCCACATTCTTTTCTCACTGTATCGATGACTTTTGGCGGTTGTATTAGAAGTAATAACTTTTGGTAGACAACAGTAATAAAACAGCTCTTCCAAGCAGAAATATCTGAAAACACAGTGTAAACTACAAAAAGCTCCACCGATCCTAAGAGCTAGATGGTATCCGGCTCTTGTGGCTCCTGGAGAATGGAATTTGTTGTTTCACTCACAAGTGAAACTCCTGAAAAACCATGTCCTTAACCTGTCAGAGGCAGAGACTCAGAAATATAGAGTCTTGATTTCTCCTTGTTTACATTGGTGAATTCAAGTGCTCAAATCAATATAGAATCTCTACAGTCTTTTTTAGTATAAGGAAGAGAAGAATCCATAAATGGTCAATATTGCTCCCTGTTTTCTAGTGATGTAGGCCACTTTATCTGGAGTGCTCTTTGTCTGTGCATACACAAGAGCGGTTGAGTCAGGTTGCCAAGCCAGGCTTTTGGGAGAAGCACAGTAAAGAGACAAAAGGAGATATAGCAAATCCATGTTAGCAATGAAGGAGGCATCCAGAAAGCCCTGAAGGTGGGTGATAGGCTTCAAGTGCATTCCCCTCAAGGAAACACTAGAAGCCAGCTGAAACACCAGGAGCCAGCAAGGCCAGCAGCTCCACTGTTCTGGGAGTGGATCCAGGCCAAGGACAAATCACCAATTCTGTGATCAACCTTGTCATCACAGTGCTAGAGAAGGGAGGCCAGAAGAAATCTTGCTGCTTTGAAGAGCAGGAGGTGCAATCTGGGGAGTACATGCTGCAGAGAGGGCATCTTTGCCAACAAAGGAAAAAGAAAGAAGCTGGATAATAGCATCCATGAGTTATATAACAAATTTGGCTTTTAGAGACACAGGTTTTAAAATCTGTGGATGTTTTAGGGAAATCTCATTTCTTTTATCCATGGAGCAAATAAAACCAAAAAAATACTTCATTTAAAGGTCAGATCTTTCATTGCCCACAAAGCTATATGAAGAGACTTGTTGTTCCAAAATACTGGGATGTATTTAGATGTTTCTGCCTGTAGTCAGACAACACAGTTGAGAAAGTGGAATGCACACCAAATTTGTTTCTTTCCAATAAAAGCTAATGGAGTGCCAAGACAAAATTTTAAGGATTAAAAAAATAAATAAATTAGTGGTCGCTAATTATTATTATTTCTGGACTCACAGATGACAATTTGCAAATTTTTATACCTGTTTAGTATTAACAGATTATATTGTCAAAAATGGACAGGTCTTCAGTTAACTAAAACCTAACCATGGATTTATCTAACCATACATTGTCCCATCTTGAAGTATCATGGGAGAAATCTCCAAATTCAGAAAAATCATGGATAGAATAATGGTTTATTATTATAAACTTTGTAGTGGTTTGATTTTTTCTGAAGTGTCAGCATTTCTTATGAAAGGAGGAAGACCAACAAAATAATGAGCCTAAGAAATCTCATTGTGGCCTTCCCTTTAATAACTTTTTATCAATGGATTTAACTTATATTTATAATTGGTATGTTTTATATTCATCTTTGTATATTATAAAATATTTTATTGTTAAAATATGTATTAAATTAATATTATTTCATAAGTTAATCACAGGCTGGGTGCCCCATGCACTATGTCCTAAAAATTGGAAATGGTCACAGAGATTATTTTTTCCTCCCTTCAAATGTAAAACTCTGCTTAGTCATAGGGTTATGGTCAGATTCTGCTTCTCTCTGGTAGGGTAGGTATTTAAGTAGCCCATACAAAGCAGAGCAGCTTCAGCAAGAATAACACAATGTGCACAAACTCAGAGCACTTGAGTCAATCTGTCAATGCTTTTGCCTCAGGAACACAGTCTCAAATTCCATAAGGAAGAGAAGGACATTACAGCTGTGTTTCCCATAGTTTGAGTAGATGATCTTACTTTAAGGTCTTGACACAGTCTTATCAATCCTTGTATGTCATTTTCTCAGTTGAAATCAGAGCTCTGAGGCTCTATATGTACATTCAGATACTTATATATATATATATTCCAAATATCAGCATGTGCATTCCCTGTGAAATTCTATTCCATACAGCATGATTCTAGAGGTAAGAAACGTTATAGGGATCTAAAGTAATAAGCAGAGGTAATCGATAGCAATAAAAACTGACAGAAAAAAAAGCCAAAAAACTTGAAGATAAGAAGAGATGAGACAACAATTAGGAAAAAACTTTGATGGTCAGTGCAAGAGAAAAGTGAGACATATCCAACATTGAGGACTTTCTATCAGGATTGAAATATTAAAGGCTGAAAGTAGTAGTAAATACACTTATGGTCTCTTGTGGATCTCTTACTTTTGACAAAATTTAACTGCCTAAGAAATAAAATATATTCACTTCTACTTAGGTACATAGAAAAACCTATTCCTAAACGTGTCACACTGCTTTGATTTTTATGACTTGATGCATTCTTGTCATTCTCAGCAAGCCTGAAGTTACTGTGCCATGCATCCATCCATTGCTTGGTAACTTTGAACCTGTCATGTAAGAGAAATTCATCACCCATAGAAAGATGTCACAAAGTGTCAAGCCACAGATTTGTCTTTCTTATCCTTTTGCTGCAAATGAGATTCTACTGTCAAGATGATAGAAAGTTCAAGGTGGAGGCGGCTAGCAAAATGTCAGAACCTCACTCACAGTGAGTTAGCACCTGCATTCACATCTGAATTGAGCTCTGGCTAGGGTAAGACTTCTTGAAATCAAACTAAGGACCAACTTTTCAAACATCTTTGATCATCTCCTAGTCTTAGGTAAATGGTGGCAGGTTGATTTGCTACATCCGTCAACACCAAGTTCTGCAATACAGCTGAGAGAATATTTCTGGTACATTCTTCTGTGACACAGAACCTCACATATAGTCTCCTATAGAGAAAAAGGTTAGGATTGTGGTCTCAGAAAACCTCAGTTCCAATTCTCTCTTGAGAGACTGATAAAAAATGTTGAGTTTGACTTTTATTTTTATTCAGTCTAGAAATAAGCAGAAAACCTAGGATGTAACCTAATGGAATATAGATTCTTGCTGCTCATGAAATAAATAGTGGGGAAAATAACAAAAAAGAGAGAAACTGAGACATGGAGAGGTGAATGAGATCATGAGGAGTTTCTCAAAGTTGGAAAGAATGGAGGAAAAGATCTCTTCCAATGTGAATACCTAATTCTTTAAAGCAAATATAAATGTGAGAGTTATGCTGTATCTGAGCATAATGGGGAAAGGTTGTGTGTGAAGAAAAATGGACAGGGATAGAAATGAAAAAGGAAAAGTGAAGTTCAAAGTTCAAATGCTTCTTTTCATTGGATTGGTTAAGAAAATAAATTTGTTTGTGTTCTTGTAATGGAGACAGAGGTAGTCTGGAAGTCTTAAGGTTTACATCTTTGAAAGGCAATATTCTAGTGAAACTATGGTGAATTAGAAGGATCATCACATACTAACTTCCATCTAGCAAGACTGTTTGAAAAAATAACTGTGGAGTTCTTCACTGTTTTCACATGAAAAAAAACCAGAAATAAGCTTTTGTATGAGTTCATGATGGCCTGTTTTTATAGAAGAAGAAAAGAATTATGAAAAAAATAATGATTTTTGTAAGTAACCTAAACTATTTTGTTCTGAATTGTGAGCTTAAGCAGCATAATAGTGAAGCTGTCCCACAAGGAATAAAGGAACTAATTAGCATTTAGTTATTCGGAAGAAGTAGCATGCTGCCATAGTTTTACACCTTTGCGAATCTTATAAATCAAGTTTATGAAGACAATAAAAAGTTATAAATGGTTACTGCAGTGCAGTGGTCCATCTCAGACACTCAGCATGTCAACTTTATTTGAATGGCTAAGAAAGGTAATAAAATAAGGAATTGTAATATATGTAACTTATTGTTAAGTAAACAGTGGTTAATGCAAGGTCATCTAATACTTGTCATTAGCTATGTCAGCTGTTCTTAGAAAAAAGTGTAGATAAAGCTATTTTATAAGGAGTTTTAGACCCTATATTCCTAACCTCTTTTGTGCCACAGATTGTTCATAGAATGTATATCTATCAGCAAAGTCTGAATTGAGAAACAGAGAAACTTTTATGATCTGTCACTGGATCATTTTTGACAATGCCTTCTGTTGATTTATTACAGACAGTAATTCAGATCATCTTCATGATTAACACTCCTAACTTTTCATCATGCTAATGCCAGTCACTTTCCTACAAGAAAATAATGACAACCTGCTACCACCTATCATCTCTTCATTTTTCACAAGCTAAGTAGTTATTTTGACTTGGGAAAAGGTTCAAAGAAGATGAAACGATGGCATCATAGGTATCCTCACTTTTAGTGTTACTATATCTAGTGCCTCTAAGGAGTACGTCCTGATACAGTACTGACTCAGGCTAAATGCCTATGGGAGTACTGTTTGGTTTCTGAACCAAAAGGAACATGTGCTTTCCCAGAAGTGAGAAATTATGTCTGCTTATTTAAATGATGGGCCTGTTAGAAATTCCAATAATAATCCTTTAAATTCAGTAGCGAACTATGGGAAAGATGAGAGAGCACCCTGATATAACATATAACTGTTTTTTTCTGACTTCATTGTTGTCATTTCAGAGAGTGAGTTTTCATCTTGAAAACTGATGAGTTAAGCACATGAATTAATTTTGAAACATACAGGTTCCTTGTTGGTACTGCAGACATAAATGATTTCTGAGGGGGATAAAGAAACAGGGCTGCCAGTTAACTCTTTTTGGAGGACAAAGGACCTGATATTATGTGTTGTTTTAGCATGACACTTGACTTTAAAACTTGGTGGTAAACAAAGTGTTTCTTGAACTTTCCTGTGATGTTTTTGATTGTGTTTTTTCAGTTGGTTGGTTTGGTTTGGTTTAGTTTTTTTCCACTTCTTATTCTTCTTGTTTTGTTCTCTTTTAATTTATCATTATTATTGGAAGCTTGTACATCTTTTCACGTTACAGACTTCATTTGTCTTTTAATTTTCTGTGACTCATTTCCTTACTTCTTTCCCTCATTTTGTCCCTGAAAAATCTCCTTTACTTTCATTAGCTTACTTACTCATCCTGTCTTGGTAAATGATCTAATACCTAAGAGTTAGGATTTCTTTATTTTCATTGAAAATTCTAATCCATCTGTACCACTTGGGGCTGCCAACCCCTTGCAGCTATGTCTTTATATTCATACTGAAGACAGGACCCAAACAAGTGACATTAGGAACTTTATTAAAGCTTTTCTATGTGCAGTCTGGTTGACAAGGATGTGTACAATCCGTTGGACAGAGGTTTGCCTCAGACCTTAGCCACTTTGCAGCTGCCTTCTACCCATGCCCATCCTCCTTTTTATGTATAAAAATAGCATTCTATTACCATTGTGCCAGATGTACTTCCATTCCCAGTCATAAAGTCTAGTATTTAAACCTACAAACACTAGACAAGAAAGGAAAAAAATCAAAACCAAACCATGAGAGAGATAGAAATAGACAGTCTAATACAACACATCTTCTTATGGGTCTTCTTCTTCAGAGTCACATTAATAAAAACCTTTGTCAACACACAAAAGCACCCTCAGGGAGAGAAACTCAAAGCCATGTGTAACTTCCAGCTGTTGTTCACTGAGATAGATAAACTCCGACATAAACAGTTTTGAGGTTTCCTATTGTTTAAACTGAAACCAAAACCAAATTACTAATCTAGTACCAGTTTTGTATGCTAAAAAATTCATTTGGAGAGAGTCTTTCTCTGCTATAATTTGCAACAGGCTTCTGGGCCATGATCTCATAACCAAAAATATGGTCTTTTTAATCCCATCTGGCAGCTAAGCCCCAGAGAGTATCATGGGAAAAACTGGAAAAGTGTGAGAAACTCATGAACGGAGAAACAGAGAGAATTTAATAGGTAAAGCAAAAGCCACAAACACAAGGAAAGTAAAAAGGGATCCATTCACCCCTTACTCTGGGATGACACTCTAGGGCAGCTGGGCAGCACCATGCAGAATGGTAACTTGGGAAGACAAACACCAACATTCCCAATGTTCCCCTCTTCCTTCTTCTTCACCCAGTTTAATGTGCTGAGTATGATCATTCCAGGTTGTTGTAGTGCGGGGAATCTGTACAACAATGTATAAGACAGTGATGGAGTTGGAAGGACAGATGAAGTGGTATTTTTGTAGATGTTCAGGGATTATTTCATTTCTCCAGCCGCACGGCTGGAGTTCCCAAGCAGACTCTCCTGGGACCCTGCTCCCTCCTCCGGCCCCCAGGCACCCAAACCACCCAATCAGGAACAGGTATGGGGCACACGTGACATGGGAGCAGCGACAGGGACGCACCTCCACAATTCACCCTATCTTATTAAATAAAATAACATGGAAAATAGTTGGATAAACAACAAAACAATTTCAAAGGAAAGGAAGCCACTATCTTGAATCCCCAAATGTCCAAACAGATTTCCTTTAGAGCATCAGAAGGGAGACAGGTCTTGAGCATGCTTCAGATGGAAACTGAGGAAGGGATTTTCCTTTTTTTGTACCTGTTGGAATCTTAGAAAATGACAGTGAATTTCTTCCCTCCTTCCTTTTCATCCCCCCCATTGGCAATGAAAAGGGATTAATGGCAAATGAAAAAGACTGGTTTTGTGAGGGGAACCAGAAAGGGAGATTTGGGCTGGGCATATATGGGGGATAAAGGGGCATGGGATAAAAGAAGAAGGTGGGATAGGGGAAAGGATAGGGATTATGGGGATATTGTCCAGCATATCTACTGCCTTTGACAGGGACACTCCCAGGGCCTGGGGGTAACACATGCGGCCTGTGGGCCCTTCCTTCCTTGCACAATTTAAATTCTACTCTTTCTCCTTCTTCTAAGCTTGGAACATCACTTTTGGGGTTCTTTTTTACAATAGCAGATTTATGGACAAAAATACTTTATCCAGTATCGTTTTTCAACAAGAAACCGTAATTTTTCTTTACATTATACCACTTTACCGTTCCAAAAACCCTAGCTGCGATAACCTTTTCCATTTTCCGAGTTCTTTTGTTCTTCAGGAACAGGTATGGGTCACACATGACATGGGAGCAGGGACAGGGATGCACCTCCACACCAGGTGGTCTGGAATATCCCTTTGGTCAGCTGACGTCAGCTGTCCCAGCTGTGTCCTCTCCCAGCCCTTGTGCACCCCAGCCTGCTCACTGCTGGGGTGAGGTGTGGAGCAGAAAAGGCCTTGGCTCTGTGCAATCCCTGCTCAGCAGTAAGAAAAGCATGCCTGAGTTTTTGGCACAAGTCCTAAAATGATCCTCAAACTAGCTACTGCGAAGAAAATCAACTCTATCCCAGCCAAAGTCGGCACAATTATTAAGCAAGAAATGCATAAAACCTACAGTTATTCTCAAGCACCTCAAGATGCATTACTGAAAAAAGTTGTCTACATTGCATTCAGCACTTAAAGCTTGTCCTTTTTATTGTAGAGGTTATCATAGGCTGTGCACACTGTTTTAATCCAGTATTTTTAAGGTCTGCAGACTGATGCAATTTGAAACAAAATTGCCCTGAACTTTAGACAGAATCAGGGACAAGAGATCACCTGAGAAGGAAGCTATAAACAGGAAATAAAATATAGCACCACACTATGTGCAGAGGCTTGTGCCCTAGCTCATGGAAAGATGAACATGCATTTCAAGTCATTGCTTAGTAAGAAATAAAGAACAAAAATATAGAGAATTTTTCAGGGCCATCATATTTGTGCACCTGCCAGTAGTATATGCAAGCAATACAACAGAGCTCCTCCTTTTTGATTTACAGCAGTATTAGAAATCCTAGTGCTTTTATGGGAAAATTGCTCCCAACCATGGTCACGCTGTGAGAAGAATATTGCTTTAAAACCGTAGTGGTTTGTTTTGCTACTTCTCTAGCGCAGAAATGAGAGAACTTTTCTCTGCTTTACAGCTTTGCAGTAGCTAATTGCAAAATTGTTTAAATGACTGCTGCTCTCCTATATCTTGCAGATTTTTCTCTCCTTCCTCTGCGTCTTCGTTTGTAATGTTTTCTTCGTTTTCCAGCTGGTTCTCACACAGAACAGCTTTTCACTAACCTAGCACAGGTCACGTTGTATCTCCCTGGTCTCTGCCATGACAATGTAGAGCTCTTTAGGGACTCTTTAAAATCATGAGTAGACTGTGCCTTTTATCTGCTAATTGCCTGTTTCAGAATAAAAGTTATCAAAAAGGAAACCTTTCTTTCTGCTTTTCAGAGAGTGGCTGACAAGTCTCTGAACACACTTTATGCTTCTTTTTTACACCTTTATTGTATAATAATAGTTGGAAATGTCTAGTTTCACTTCTGAGACACAAAATCCGACAAGAGCAACCAGCACATCTCCCACAGGCACTACTTATAGACTATTCTACCTCAGTATTAAGTTCCCTGCATTTTCCTAAGAATGATAAATGACTTTCTGTGTTCATGTTTGTCAGCTGGTGTGAAAAAGAAGCACTGTAAATAAAAAAATTGGGTTGTATTTAATTTTCCCTCATCAGCTGGGGAAAGCAATTCCCTTACCCATCCTTTTACCCAGCTCCCAAGCCTGGAGATCAAGTGCGTTTTTAAAGCTTCTGTCTCGTAGTTTTTACACTTTAAGTGACACAAGCCCTTTTCAACAAAGAACTGGTTGGGCCAAAATTCACCAGTGGTGAGCAACTACATATTACATAACAGAAAACTCCCACAAACAAACAAACAAAAACCAGCAAAAAACCACAAACCAAAACACAAAGAAATTTCTGTTTTGCTAAATAAAACAAACAAACAAAAAAAACCCCCAAAAACCACACACACAAAAAAAGAAAAATGAGAAAGGAGTGGGGGATAGCGTCCTTCTCTATACTCATAAGTATTTTTTTTCTTTCTGTGTTAATTGCTATCTGCAGTGATACCCTTTTGGAACAGACCTGGGGCAAATGTTGACTCCTTTGTTATCCCAAAAGATGTCTATTCATGCTTGGTTGTTGTAGTGCGGGGAATCCTTACAACAGCATATAAAACAGCGATGGACTTGGAAGGAAAGATGAAGCGATATTTTTGTAGATGTTCAGGGATAATTTTATTCCTCCAGTTGCATGTCTGGAGTTCACGAGCAGACTCTCCTCCTGGGACCCTGCTCTCCCCTGCCCAGCCCCCAGGCACCCAAACCACCCAATCAGGAACAGGTGTGGGGCACACGTGACATGGGAGCAGGGACAGGGACAGACCCGTACCCTGCAGGGTCCCTTCCCCCAGGATTTCAGGGGAGAGGCACCTCCACAATTCACCCTTTCTTATTAAATAAAATAACATGGAAAACAGTTGGACAAACAACAAAACAATTTCAAAGGAAAGGAAGCCACTATCTTGAGTCCCCAAATGTCCAAACAGATTTTCTTTGGAGCATCAGAAGGGAGACAGGTCTTGAGCATGCTTCAGATGGAAACTGAGGAAGGGATTTTCCTTTTTTTACCTGTTGGAATCTTAAAAAATGATGGTTAATTTCTTCCCTCCCTCCTTTTCATCCCCCTCATTGGCAATGAAAAGGGACTAATGGCAAATGAAAAAGACTGGTTTTGTGAGGGGAACCAGAAAGGGAGATTTGGGCTGGGCATATATGGGGGATAAAGGGACATAGGATAAAAGGGGAAGGTGGGATAGGGGAAAGGGTAGGGATTATGGGGATATTGTCCAGCATATCTACTGCCTTTGACAGGGACACCCCCAGGGCCTGTAACACATGGTGCTTGGGGATCCTTTCTTCCTTGCAAAATTTTAATGTCTACTCTTTCTCCTTCTTCTAAGCTTGGAACATCACTTTTGGGTTGTTTTTTTTACAATAGCAGATTTA
This sequence comes from Lanius collurio, assembly GCA_020086605.1. NCBI lineage: Eukaryota > Metazoa > Chordata > Aves > Passeriformes > Laniidae > Lanius > Lanius collurio. The sequence continues at coordinate 3,991,358 of JACBWW010000028.1, forward strand.
TGGACAAAAATACTTTCTCCAGTACAGTTTTTCAATAAGAAACCGTAATTTTTCTTTACATTATACCACTTTACAGTTCCAGAAACCCTAGCTGTTGTTCTCGCTTTCAGCTTTGCTTGCTCTTGCATCGGAGCTCCTGCAGCTGGGACCGCTGGGGCCAGGGCGTCTGGACTCTTCGGGATTGTGTGTGGGGCTGAGCATCATTTGGCGCCATGCTCGCTCCCCCTCTGGAGCTCTGTGTGACTGCTCCACGCTTTCCGGGCTTTAGTGTGGCTGCACGGCCGCGCTCTGTAAGGTGTTCGCGTATGTGTGCGGCTTTGTACGGCCGGCACTGCCGCCGCTGCTGCTGTCAGCTGTGTGGCCATGGGCTAGCACGGTTCCCTTCTCGCCCCCACGCCCCTCTGGCTCTGCTCGGTGTGGCTCACCGTGGTCACCACAGCAACTGCCACAATTGCCGCTGCCTTTCTCGGTGTGAGGCACGGGCTCGAATTGTCGCTCGCCACGCGGCGTGGGGTGGCCATTGCCAGGATGCGCCTCGGCTGCCACCGCCCTGGCCGCTGCCTCAGGGCAAACACCGCCGGGCCCGCGCCGCCCTGCTGCTCCTGGCTCCACTCCCGCTGCCTCCGGTCTCCCTGCCAGCTCTACTCCCACTGTGCCTGGTCTCACTGGATCTCCCATGCGCGGGAGCTCTGTCGCCGCTGCCCGCAATGCACTCGGCGCCCGTGGTCACGCAGTCTCCGGGATGGCGGAGGAACCCTCTGCAATGCATGCGCTGCTCGACCACGTGTTTGCTGCTGATACAGTAGTGGGACACAGGCGATATTGCTCAACAGTCTCTGAAATCAGGTAATATTCATGGAAATAGTCCTGCATAGGCACATTTTTGGATTCAGAAATTAACTGTGTCCAAACATTCTTCCAAAAGTCCTTGGTAAGAATCAAATCCCAAGAAACATAGAAGAAGTTTTTAAACAGCCATGCCAAAAAGTGTCTTAGCTCTTTGTGAGCTTGAATTAAGCTGAAGTCGACATATTGCTATTCCAGAACACTTCTTATCTTAAGGTAAATGTCTCTTAGTGGTTCGGACAGCCATGAGTCCTTCCATGAGTCCTCCATTGTTCAGAGATGGCAGATCAAAATGAAAGCAAGAAGAGATATCGAGAGTTACTCACAAATTATCTTCTCCAGGGTTCGTTTGCCAGCATTTCTCCACCATTTGTTGTGTGTGCGGGGAATCCTTACAACAATATATAAGACAGCGATGGAGTTGGAAGGAAAGATGTTCAGAGATGATTTTATTTCTCCAGCCGCATGACTGGAGTTCCCAAGTAGACTCTCCTCCTGGGACCCTGCTCTCCCCCCCCAGCCCCCAGGCACCCCAAACCACCCAATCAGGAACAGGTATGGGGCACATGGGACATGGGAGCAGGGACAGGGACAGACTCGTACCTGCAGGGTCCCTCCCCCCAGGATTTCAGGGGAGAGGCACCTCCACACGTGGTTGTGTGAATAAAAACCCCGTAAATCACCTGATATGTGGAAGGAAAGAGGCTGCTTGTTCATTCTCCAATAAGTAACTTTATAACTGACTTGTGAGAAGTTCAGTCTTTTAGTGACACTTAAGTGAGCAGTCAGAAGTAATTTGGAACAATGTGCATAAGAAAAGTGTTTGAGTTACCTGAAATATACCACCAAGCTCCTTTCTTTTTCAAAATAGTGATTAAAATATAAACTTCACCCAAACCATCATGTCTAAACTAACCAAAAATCCATGTATTTTTCACTGGGCAGAGGAAGTGCAGGAGGAAGGAAGGCAAGTCACTGCTATATGTAGGTAATGACGGTTATGTATGCAATGATGGGCCCATGGGATAGAGGTTGTATAGGGTATGTGGCTGGTACAGCAAAGCTGGTTGGAATGGGTTGGAAGGGAGGAAATGCATACAACTTCCTGGAATAGCCAGGGAAGTTGATAAGCTCCACCCAGTTTTGGCAAACCTAAGCAACAGCCTGGCAGAGAGAAGAAAGTTCTTCTGCTGCTAGAAGTTATAGATGTTCCAGTCAATAGGCAGATGGGGGAAATACAGTCCCCAATGGAAAAGCTGTTCTGCCAAAAAGCAATTGCTTACATCTTGCCAATGAAAAATCTTAAGGCACAAAATGGAATATACCTGATCCCATTCAGATCTGTCAAAGCAAATGGTACTCACTGGAGCTTAATGCAAAACCTGCTGCAGGTTTCCTTTTAAAAGAAGAGGCAATGGCATAGCTTTAAGATTGAAACTCAGTTGTCTTATGCCAGAAAAGATTTTAAGATGAATGAGGGTGAGAGAGAGATTCTGCCTGTGGCTTTTAAAATGAAAGTCTGAAAAGAAACTTATTTATAAGGTCTACTCTAAGACAGCAAGGTTTTTTAGCTTAGTCTTGTTGAAGTTTCCTATACTATATATTAAAATAATTATTTAAATAAACTTTCTGCTTATCTAGGGTATAATTTTTCCATCAAGTGGTGGAAGAGACCTGAAAGTAAACCAAAAATTGAGAAAACCCTAGTGATTCAGTGAGATAATCCTCTTAAAAATTATTCTGCGCTGGGCATGAAAGTTCTCATCTTACTCATGTCTGAGAGGAGGTCCAGATTTGCCACATCTCTCCCTCTGCTCCTTTGCCTACTAAGGGGAAGGAAATCTTGCTACATGAGCTAGCAGGAAACAACCAAATCTTAGAAAAGCTCTTCTGTGAAAGAGAAATATTTCAAAACAGGACTTCAGAGTCTATTGAAAAACATGTGTCCTGCCTTATAGGGCTGACCATCCTTGCTAACCCATACAAGACTCAGAAGATGCCATTTCAATGAAGCCTTGTCTTTTCATCTTGTCTGACGTGACTGAGAACATTCTGAACTTGTCCAGCTCAAAGTGCTACTGTACTTTCCTCTCCTGGATTATTCCCAGCTTGTAAAGTTGGACCAAAAAAGGTATTTTGATAGTAAACATCTCGTTCTGTGTGATGGGTAAATACAGGTGCCAGATATTTGGGTTTTACTTCATTGCTGTTGTCCATAGAGTGAGTCTGAAAGTGTAGTGAACTTTATAATATGATGTTTCTTTGACAGAAATGTCCTTGTACTTACAAAAAAATTAACAGACCCTGGCAGGTATGGGATAAATTGTGATAGCAGAAAAGCTACCAGGAAGAAGGCTGGAAAAACTAATTCCATGGGTTTTGCATACTTTATGCCTTTGTAGGTGCTCTTAAATTTGATTTAAATGTAGAATGATTGCCCTTGGGGTGCTGGGTAAAACATCAGCAAACATTAGTATTGACTTCACAAAGAGGTCGTATTGAGATCCAGGTTATTTATTACTGCACTAAACGCACTTCCTTTCATTTTGTCCCTAGCAAGCTTTTGATAAAGTTTATTTCTCTTTCTCCTTTGAATGTGACTTCTCCTGTAGTGTAATACTCGTCTGCATTTTTGTCAGTGAAGTTCTGCATGTGTGTGTATTGTAAAAACTGGGTTCTGTAACACAATCACGGAGAAAAACCCATTCAACTACCCAGCTGAAATCACTCAGTGCTGTAGTACTTAGCATGTATTCAACCTCTACTACCATTAGTGAGTGTAGATGGTTTGTGCAGAAATCATAAAGCATCCCCAGAAGAAGCCCCTCAGGTCTCAGTCACCTCAGCACTGCCAGGTGCAATATTTCTCCTCAACTCTGTGATACACAAGAAATTATTTTTTCACATAGGTTGTGGATGACAACATCCAGATGAGGGATGCAGGTGACCCAAGCAACCGTACAGGAGGAAGCAAATGTCAACAAGCCAACAAAGTGTGCTCCCATTTAATAGTCAGAGGAAAAGCAAACATTTCCAATAATTTATAATCATCTCATTTTAATAGGCAGTCTGTGGGCTCAGAATAGATGACCTAGTATTTTTTTCTAAATAACAGATAAATATACAGCTAACAGAATGTGCTTTACTCCTGTGAATAAAAAGATCTCATAGATTTCCTGTAACCAAAGGTAATTTCCAGAAGAATTATTCTTGACAGAGACATGCCATCTTTAATTTTGAAATAAGATTCTGATCTTAATTGGAAGATTCTATTTTTGCCAGACAGTTGTTTTCTTAACCTTTTCTCTTCAGCGTTTCCTCATTATCTACTGAAAAAGAATTTGATTATTTATTTGCTTGTTTAGCCACTTAGTAAAAAGGTATCTTATTAAAACAAGTTATAGATGTGAACAAGGGGTCTCTACACAAGAAAAAAACAATTATAATGCAGTTCTTTTAGGGGGGTTTCTTGTGTTTAGAAATATTTTGCCAGTATCAGCAAACCTGAGTAATTCAGAATACACTAAAATATCAGAACTACTCAATTAAAAAAAAAAAAGCTAAACATTTTCCCCTGAATGTATAAACACTGTCCTCCTGATTATATATTTTGACCTGATTCTTGAAATTCATTATAAATACAACTTTGTTCTGTGTTGAGGAGGATGAAATAGGGAAATAGGGAAATAGGGAAATATGACTGCTTGGCAAAAGATTCTGAAAATATGAAACCTGTAAGTGAAATAGAAATGAAAGGTAGCTTTGAGATATAAGATACCAAGCTGTTAGTTACTGTACAACCAAAAAACAATGGGCTAGCCAGCTGAAGGAGAATCCCTCTTGATTGAACAATGTCTTTGGCAAAGAAGAGGATGCTTCAGCAAACAGAAAATCCAAGGGTCAGAGAAACCCTGCCAGCGTGCCAGGGAAGACAAAAGGAGTTTTAGAAAGTCATTTTTAGGAGTTAAAATGTAACAAACACGGTATGGTAATGTAGTAGTTTTGATAGGTTGTATGTAAATTCTATAAGAATTTCTGTCTTCTACTGATTGGATGTTGTACTATTACCATATTCAGTATAAGAAGAGATATAATATCATGTAACCAGACTTTTAACTCTCTAAGTCTCTCTCAATCTCTCTCTCTCTACCTCTCTATCTCTTGCTCTACCTCTCTCGCTCTCTCTGGGGCATGCTCTAAGCTGTGGCTGGCAGCTTAAGCAGAGCTCCTGCACCCACGACCCTTGCAAATAAACTGCACGTTTCAGGAGCTGCCTTGAACTGTAGAAATCACCTGAGCCGACTGAGTCCCGTGGCACCTTTTTATTTTCTACAGTTCTGGGTTTTGTGCACAGCAGCTCAATATCCTTCTGAATTTCACTGTGGTATGCAATAAAATTTACCAGTCATCTGGCAGTTACAGTATGAAGTTCCATGAACTTTTTTATATTAATTCAGCCTGAAAGCAGAATTTGACCGGATTTTTAATGTAGATTTTCCTGAATGCTTGTAAATGCTGACAAAATAAAAATTTTTAAACCTCAATCTTTATGATAAGTATCTTTACACTTTTTTCCATGAGAACACTCACCTTACCTTGCACATTTCACTATTCTAAACCATAACTTTACTGGTTATGTGAGACCTTTGGTTCTATCTGAATATAATAAAATCAGAAATATACCATCTGGATAGTTTGGGGGTTGGTTAGTTGGTTTTTTGTTAGATTTGGGGGTTTCGTTGTTGTTGTTTGTTTTTCTTTGTTTAAGCACAAGGAGCATTGGAATGAATGAAACCAAGTTAGACACATTTTAATTTGTAGACCTATTCTGAATTCCTTTGTCCACATAAAACCAGAAACATGCTACCACCACATTTGGCTGCATCTTCAAAATTCAAGAATAGCAAGATTTCTAAGACTACTATTCTACATTGATAGGAAATTTCTAAAAGAATGGAACAAGACCTCCAGCTGGGGAGTGCTATGAAAGTAAACCAGTGTGTGTGAAGCCATTGGCACCTGTTCTGTGTTTAGAGAACACAAATGTTGTTCAGGTTTTTTGAAGTGATGGCTGAATCTGAAAGGAGAAAAATAATAATGTATTTTATATATTTGCCTTCAGACAAAGATATTAATCAAAATTACTTTTTTAGATGTGCACTAAACTATTCTTTTAACTATTCTTGCATTCTTTTTGATTAAAAATATTATTTTTTCAAGTCTTAAATAAAATGACTGGTTTCACAGAAATATTTTGTGGTTCCATATGGTGACCAGTAGCCAATTTTCTAAGGTCAGTCTTCAAAGCTATTAAGCTTTATCACTTGTTATGTAGCTTTTCCTTTTTTTTTGTTCCTCTACATATGCTTGTATATGTTTGCTAATTAGGAAAAAGTCAGAAAGCTAGCTGTGTGCAATGAGTCATAACATGGAACATTTATAACACACATAAAAGAAAAAAAATATAAATAGTTGAAAACTGTAGTCTATCAAGTGAAATCCAGAGTTTGATTTGGCATTTGTAGTTTCAGTATAGCCAGTGGAAACATGTCTTCCTGCCTGACCTGAATTTGTCCCTAGGACACACAATAGCAGAATTTTGGTGTTTGATCCCTAAATTATGTGAATGTTGAAATATGATGTACTATTTACCTTATTTTTACTTAGCAGAAGGGTAAACAGGTTATTAGAAAGGAAATAAAACTTATTAGAAGATATAACACACTTTCTGGATCTCCCAGTCATGTCTAGAGAGAGAGGATGCCCCAGAGTCTCGTGTCTCCTCCCACTACTTCAAGTTTCCCCTGAGGAATTACAGAAAGTAGGAAGAAAATGAGTGGGAAGCAACAGAGGTGGGTATATTAATGCCAATGACCAGGTTGTAGGAACGTAGGCACAAATTACTCCTAGAGAACTAAAGCGAAATATAAAGAAAGGAATTTTTCAAATTAACCACAGACACATTGCCACAGGACAGTTGTGTGAATAAGTGTTTAGAAGGAGAGAAAAATTGTTATTCATGTCATGAGAAGTGCTGCCCTGGCGAGAAAAGATATTAAAATTATACTGTGCACTTTAATAAAAATAATGATGCAGAATAGTGCTCCAGGGCATGAGTTCAATATGAAGTGATGTAGGCTAGAAAGAAAGTGCCCCTTTGGGCAGGTAAGATTTTGAAATCCTGACTCATGAAAGATTTCTTTACACTGTCTTTGAAGCGTTTGCTACAGGCTCAGACAGAACACACTGAAACGTGCCTATTGGTCTGTGCTACAGAAACACCTGCTTTTACATCTTTCAAATGGAAACAAATCAGTTTTGTACTTTCTCTTCAGATGTAAGCACCTTCATAACAAGATTTTAGTTGTGCTGAATTTTTGAACCTCCTGATGTATCAGTATTGGGTGTATCTAGGTGAAACAAACTCCGTCTCGTATTGTGAAAAAAAAATAGTATGAGACATTTGCTTAAACTGTTTGCATTTGTTTGTAATATTCTGAGCTAAGAAATACCGTTTCTCTCATCCTATTCACAGAATGCTTTTATTTTTAAAAGAGGACTGGACAAAGTCTCTGTTTCATATAGAAGTCATTATCTGTGTGACTTTAGTACTGACCCATAGTAAAGGTCTCCTGGGAAAATTATTATGTATTGTACTGCACTATTTTTTTATTACTGTCCTAAGTTTGCAGATATTTGATGGAAAAATTAAGACTTGTCTGTGTGCATTTTTGTATTGTACTAATGAAATATAGGTTCTTGTAGACATACACAAGAAGTATGCATTTAGGAATTATTTTACATGCATTCCGCTCAACTTTATTTATGAAGAAAATTTATTTTTATTATTCTCTGACATCCCATAGGTCCATGTATTTTTCTTGCAGGTAGAAACAAGCAGGTGTCCACAGTATGTTTCTGCTGTTGTCCTTTAGTCAGGCAGTTATTCTTACTGGGTTGTTTGTATATTTACTTCAGAGTTCAACTTGTATCTCAGAATAGGCTTTTCTTTGTCAACTAAGTGGAATACTGATATGTATAGAAAGCAAATTTATGTTTGACATCACTAATGTTATAGAAAGTGTATTTGATAATAATACTAAAATAATTAACATTAACACGATGTTTATATGAGATTTTTTTTAGATTGCTTTTATTTAGTAAAGCCAAGAAATCAACTGTCCAAATTACTTTGATATTAGAATACTCAAGATTTTAGTTTTGTCATTTAGGTCAGAAAGGGAAAGCATTTCATTTGATTCACTTACAGAAAACATTATAGTAATCAGAAGAAATTAAGCAAAATAACCAACTTCCTCTCATGTGAAATGAACTCTTCAGCATGGCTCCTTTTAGATTCAAAGCTAACTGAGTCTTCAGGATCCATATTTCACCTTCAATACTCGTTCAGAATCTTACATACAGGAAAATGCATTAGTATTTCTTTAAAAATTCACAGTCTGATAATACTCGCAATATTTTCCCCTACTCCCTTCTGCTGTCCACTTCCAATTACTTTTTCCATGTTTTTTGCCAGTCTTCAATATTACTATCTCCAGTTTTACTTTTTGTTTTCAGGTCAGTTGGAAAATCCTCAGATCCAAAACTGGTTGTAAACTACTTCTAACAATGTGAACACAAGTTGCATGGACTTTTTTGTCAAATGAGCAAAAATTCCTGTTCTCTCTGAGTTTGTCCCTGCATCACACTGTCCCCCTCCCCTCCTACACAATGAGGAATAGTTGTTCCCCAATTTCAGCCCAATGAAGAAACCCACAACCTACATCCACTGTTTTTTCTAGTTTGTCCAAAATTGCTCTTGGACAAGGGTTCATGATCCATGATGTATATGGTACATGATGCATATGGTATCTCTTTCCAGTTATGCCTCTGCTTTTCTTCCTACCTATATCTATTTTATCTTTATTCTTATTTAGAGTAACTAAAATTATCTTCTGTTATATTTCTCATTCTTGCAAATAAAAAAAAAAATTGTAACAAGTCTGTGATATCAATGTTCATTAGATCAACATTTTCTCAATTGTAGATCTATCCTCTGTCACACTGTTTAGCCACCATGGTGATTCAATTAAAAAAAAGTTCAAAACCAAGTTTTACAGAACCTAATCTTGATAAATGGGTATTTGGTTGGAAATATATTATTTTTCTAATTTTGGTTTTATTACTTTATTAAGTAATGGGAATAAGGAGTTTGTTAATTGGATGCTATAGCTATGCATTTATTTGTTCTATGTGAAATGTGCTTCTCTCTGTAAGTTATCAATGTTATTGGTACACAACTGTGCAAGTGGGCTGCAGTTAACATGATTAACAACTTCTACAGTGAATTCTATTCCAGCAACTATATATTTTCTGGAATGTACAGTTCCTAATGTATATATTTAAACTAAGTTCTTAAAAAATGGTAACACGTAGCCTGAAGGGTGCCTGTTGTCTGTATCACTGAAACATGCAGTAATCCCTTTGGATATCTTGGTAAACCACACAGTCTTGAAGGACAGAAGGTAGGTCAGTGTGCAACTATGAATCTAAACCTACACCCTTTTGCTGCCAGTTTCAGACAAGTAGTATCATTGCAAGTAACTGCATTAGGGGGGAAAAGTGAGATATGTTAGGGTGAAAACAACAAGTTTCAGTTTAGTATCTTTTTTTTTATTCTCTCTAAACTTGCCCTATGCTTCAGCACTATTTAAAATGTGACATTTGAATTATTTTTTCTACCATTTTATATGTTCTTTGAAGAAAGACAAACTTTGAACTTTAGCTAAAATGCTGGGATGCTTGATTTGAAGTGCTTTGAATCAGTAAATATGATAGATGTGTAAAGGGACTAGAGCCAGGATGGCTTCAAATTTCTTTTTATTGTATTATGTAATATCTAGTTTTTTAATGTAAATGCTTTTCTTGCCCCATAAAGTTCTCAGCACCTGTGCAAAACTCTCACTCTGTACCTCAGAAATAATTTTTTCTGACCTTTTCTGTGGAAATGTTTTCCTGAAAGACCATTAAAATTCAATGGATAGATGTGTCTCCTGAAAGGTACACTGGTGACCATGCACATAATCTAATACCCCTTAATGAAAAAATATGTTGAGTCGAAGGGCAATAATCCTAGAGGCTGATTTTAGCATGTCTCACTATTATCTGGCTCAGAACCATCTTCTGAAAAGCATTTCTTTTCCTACTGAGACAAAAAGGAGACTATGGAGAATAACCTTGCTGGTAAATACACATCTTGGGAAATACCCTCTTCTTCCCCAGCTTGTGTAACCAATAGCTCAGCAAAGAGTTTTACAGGAGTAATAACTTGCTTTTTAGGAGTGATAATTATCTAAAGAGAGAGCAGAAATCCTGTTTCTACCCTCACACCTCCATGTTTTATGCTTTCCCCATACACCTAAGCTGCGAGCTGTTTCTCAGATCCTGCTGTAAGTTCAGAGTCCTGAGTTCTGCATGTGTTTTTCATTATAAGAGTTGTTTCCCAAAGTTTTCATCCAGGTTGCACTGACATGGAGTTTAAGCTATGTGGTCTGGGGTAGGAAAAAGAGTCAGGTCTCTGCCAACTATGATGGTCCTAGAATAATTTAGAGATCTGATTCATCACAAGTCTTGCCTTTCATTTCAAAGCAGGAAATCAATTGGACCATAACCATGCCAAGGAAATTCTCACCTTGGAAGATATATTATGCTTATTTTTAATGTATTCTAATACTACAGTAATCTCAAATTACTGTATTCAATATGTAATCAGCAGTTTCAATTTCCTCCCTCACTACCATTGTTCTTGTAAGTTTATATGACCAAACAGAACAAAAATAAACTAGTAAATCAACACCAGGGACAAGAAACTTCCAGAGCGTGCTTAGTATTGATAAACAAGCTTCAAACGCTATCTGTGGTCTTTTCATGGTTGTATTTTCTTGGTGATGTAAACATTTCAGAAAATATTTCCTATAATTCTTAGTTCCACTTGCTCCTTTAGTATTTCCTTTCAATTGGTTTAACTCATCTTTTCTGCTTCTTGAAAATAGGGGAACCTGGAGAGGAACACTCTCTCATAGGAACACATTTTCTGATCCTCCTTCTCTCTGTCCACTTTACTTTGCTGCCATTTTCTTCTGAATATTGCATCTATTTATGGCCGACTCTTTTCTCCCCTTTTTCTATCCCTCAGTTGTTGATGGCTCTGATGCTGGTCTACCCATTCCCTGATGTACTTTCCTTTTGTAGCTTTATCAATTACATTAATGTTTAGTAAAAGGGAATAGTGAAAAGTTGGGTGATTTCAGCAATCCAACCATTTTCAAAGGTATTATATGGCACATAACATCACTGGTAGCAAAGTCCTCTCATGATAAGTGAGAAGGGAACTAGCCCCAGTGAAACACACACTTGTGTCTGATTGATCATGCTGCACTTCTGCTTTGAACACTGCATTAAAGCAAAACTACTGCTGGACTTTCTGGGCTCATGAGACATCCAGCTGCCCTAAGCCAGGCTGAGGACTTTGATCCAAGCTCTTTGGGCAGTTCTGCTGTGGAGCTCTATGAAGACAGCAGTCCTTGCTTTCTGTTCACTCTCTCTTTTCCCCTCTAGTTAATTGTAAAAACGATAGAGAAATCAGATATCTGAATTTTAAGGTTTTTAGAACTAAGATTTCATGTGTATCTGATATAGTTTACAATTAACTAGAATTTTTAAAGTCAAATCACTTTTATCAATGCTAGTTAATTAAAATTTGAATTTCTTCAAATATTTTTGCTGGACCCAAAACATGTTGAACTCTGTAGAAAGACTAACAAACGCAAGCACAGTATACATCTAGCAGTATTAGAGAAAACATGTTAAGTTTTTTTTAGTTTAATTACAGATTCTAAGATTTACATTTAACTTGTCAAGATTCAGTCAAAGGAGCACACTACTGTGTCTTAAAAAGTCTTAAATTTTTTTCTTGCATCACTTTTAGTGCAGCTCTTAGGTTATGTGCAGCCAGATGATAGACACTCTAAGGAAACTGAAAAATTTAAGATGCAACAGAAATTTCATGATGAATTATAATATTAGCAATACAGGAAAAATAATTACAAAGAGTCTACAGTGGAACAAGACCCCAGTTCACAAGAGATATCAATCCCTAACACTTGAACTCTGACGAAGCAGATAAAAAAAATGCAATGGTAGTATGGCACATGAAAAAAAGACAATTTCTAAAATTGAATTTTAGAAAGAAAATGTTTTAGTCTAAAAAAAAAAATCTTACCAGCTCCTTCATTTGTGCTTAGCGTGGAATTTTAGGTTGAAACAAAGGAAAGAGTACTGTCCGGTTCGAATAACGGATGTGGTTGTAGGTTTCTAGACTTTCAGGTAAAATCTTTGCTGCTAGTACCCCTGGAAATTCTTTTTGACCCTTTTCCCCTCAATGGCTTGGTCTAGAACAAAACTACTAAACTTTTTAAAATAACTGAATTCCTGTTTTTCTGTCAGACTTTATGGAGGAAATTCAAGGGTCCTTTTGTTCCAGTCTGGATTGAAGCATTTGAAAGAAAATAATGCAGCATGGCTTAGTTATGAGTCATGTCCTTGATCTGTTAAAGTGAAAAAACTGAAAAAATACTATCTTCAGAGAAATACATCTTAGAGCTCCTCAGATAAACAAAGATCCCAGTTACTGGGCTGCAGCATCCAAGCACCTTCAGTGGGATTTTCATTGCCGTTCAAGAGTTCAGACCTCTAAGCCTCCCCGCTTGACAAAATGTAAGGCTGTTTTGAAGCATTTTCAAAGCAGTGAACAAGCATTTAATGTGATACAGGGCTATAACATGCAGACAAGTGCCAGGTGTCACACGTATGTTTCCTACTTACTGGTCATAGATAACTTATGGTATATTCCAGTGTTTTCATACAAAATGTATGGCTGCTGATTATTACTTTACACTATTAAAAATGGATTTGGAGAGTCATGACAGGAAACAAAATATTAAATATTTGTACTTCTCATATAGAATAGATCATGTTTTGTTTTGAGATTTAGCTTGTGTGAAAAGCACTTACTGCATGCATATATTGAAAGGAAGGCACACAGACAGTTTTCAGCTCCTTTCAGTCATCACTTTGATTCCAGAATTATGCTGATAAACAGAGAGAATTCTCCTTGGCCTTGAGACATTCATGTGATCTTGGGGAAAATGGGGAAAAGGCAGCAGAGAGAACTCCCTTTTGTGTGCTAGAAGTGAAGAGGTAGTAACACAAGCTACAACTGACCTTTCAGAAGCGGATGCATCTTAACAGATTTAGAATTACTGAATAGCTCTAGACTTCATTAGAATAACCTTCATAATAATTTCCACTTTCTCAGTTCTAGCAGGATCAGGAAACCAGAGAAAATAGAGAGAAATCTTTTGATCCTTCTGCCCTTTAGACTCAAGTGAAACCAGAAGTGTAAAGAAGTAAAAAACCAAAAAAAAGTCAATTTCTTAACACTTGTTCAGTTTTGGATGAGTTGCATCATATTCCCTGGCTGCTTCTTAAAAATTACCCACTCTAATCCCCTCTCTTCCTTCTTCTTTATTTGATAGTTAATTTAAAACTTTCAGTGAATGACATCCTTCTGTTTCTTACTGTCAATACAGTTACTGCATTTTAGAACATCTCATTCTCTTTGCTACTATGCCATTTTCTTGGTGAGGTTTTTATTTTTTGTGGCTATTTGGTCTCATAAATATCTCAAGTACCACTTCTGTTCTACTTCATTCTTGCTCACCCTCTTTTCTCATTCCTTTAATGAATACAGTCATGGTTATCTTCGTTGCGTAGACAGATCATATTTTCATCCCCATTAGCCTCACTTTTCACCTGTTTAGAAGGCTGTATTGGGTTTGAGTACAAAGCAGTGCACTGAAGCAGCAAAGGACTCTAAATGGGAAGTTAGCAGAGCTGAGTAGGAGCAAGAGGTCTGAGAAAACAAAGGAACAAAGTTCAAGGAAGTCAACTGGATTGGAAATCCTGAGGGAAGAAAATAATTACTAAGAAGCAGATGCTTGGAGAGGCGAGGGAAAGAGAGTGAAAATGTGAGGCCACAGCAGCTGTCATCCTTCAAGCCCTTTTATTCTGCCACAGTCGACCCAGCCAGAATCTTTCACCATCTCTCTGACCTCCTGGTGCTCCAGAGTCCCTGGCTCTGCTCTGTATGGATCAGTTATGGGCAGAGCCCTGCCTCACACAGCTGAGAAAATTGCAGAATTGTAAGGAAGGGCTGTGAGCAAATCTGAACAGAACAGAAGCACACACAATAAGGAAAGTAAAATCACAGCACTGGGACTATGTGGTGAAGAGCTTGTTAGCTCAGGGGCTGAGAAGAAAACAGCAAAATTGAAAGGTGCAAGGTTCTCATACACTATTGGAATGAAATTTTGTTATGTAAGAAAAGGAGGAAGAAGTCACAGCCATGCCAAATGGAGCAGCAGAAACAGAGTGACTGCTGCTTTCTTTTTAAATAGGTTTTCAAAATATGCAAATAACAACACATCCTCCAAGGAAGGACAGGATGCACTAAGAGCTGTGTGAAGATCTCACTCTCATTCAACGTGTTGGAGTGACCTGGATTATCAATGCCTCCTGAGCAGGGACAGAAGCAAACCTCACCTGTTTGTGAGGCCTTTGGGAGAACCTAGGGATAGCTTGCCTCATGGAAGACAGTGCAGAGTCCCAATTAACAACTATGTGGAATAGGAACAGAAGATGCAGTAGATGAAGCACACAACTAAACAAAAGGCAAACAATGTATTTTGAAGATAAAGCAATGAACCAATCACTTTGAAGGGAGCAGAAAACAAACTTATTAATATCATGCATTCCCACAACTTCAGTGGAAATATAATGGGAACAGAAGATCTTCCAGGGGCCCTCTGTATCGAGAGATTTGCTCCATGGGATGTGTATAAAGTAATTTCCCAAAAAATGAAGCTCGAGAACATATATCACCTGAAATAAGGTTTTTCTTCTCTTCAGAATCATTATATTAAATATTAGCTGGCCATAATCTGAATGATTCTTGATCTTTTTCCCATATTTAATAGGGTATGTGACAAGTACTGGAAACTCTTGCCCTTTTTAAAGAGATTTGATACCAAAGGACAATCTACTGAGGAATAAAGTCCAAGACCTCTCTTTGGCATGTCTTCAAAGGTAATTTGTATATTTTACATTAAGCTAGACTTCTCTTGGATACTACTGTGACAGAATTCTTCATAAAATCATTCTAAGGAGGCTAAATGGAAAAAAATAAACCTTTTGCAAAGATTAAGAATGGAACAGGAAGCATTTAAGATTTCAGTCTCAGAAAGATTTTGTGTGGTCTTTGAATGAGGAATAAAATTAAGAAAGGTGGGATAAAATGGTGTAGTACCATAAAATGTCTAGTTTTTCTAGCAAGAAAAGAGGCAAATTCCTTCATGAAAAACTTGAGCCCATTCCCAGGAAACTGAGTCAAGTAAGCTCCTTTGACTCCTTCTGAGAAGCAAAAGCTGCTTGCATACAAATTACTTTAAAGTTTGAAGATGGAAGGAACTCCATGGGAGGAGAGGGAAGAAAATGATTTAGGGAAAGTTGAAAATACTTGAACAAAAAATACTTCTTAAGAAAAGTTCCTCACTGCATTAAGTATCTTGGCAATAGCTTCAACCTAAATACCCCTATTGGACATGGGTTAACAGTGCATGTTAGGTTCAATCCCCTCCTTCCTCTGTCCTTTTGCTGCAATATTCTCCACTTGCTGTTCACTGCTGTGAGACCTAAGGCAGGGCTGCTCTGCCATTCCCACCTGTGCTGCCTTCACATATGCCATGTTCTGATGCCTGTCATGGTGATCTTAGGACTGGACTGCCCCAAACCATTGCAGTTCTTACAAACAGATTGAAGATTGCTCTAGCTTGCTTGGAGCAGGTGCCAGTAGACCTCCCTTTCTGGAGTCCTGAGGATCTCATAAATTACTTGCCTCCTTTCTTCAACCAGTTTCCACATGAAGTCTGCTCTCAAAGACTTGAGATAGTACCTTCACCTCACAGTTTAAGGAACTGTGAGATTTCCAGGAGTAGCACAGAATGTAAGAACTATATTTTGCTAGTAAAGGAATTTTAATTTTGGTCATGCTATGTGTTTTAGTCTCAGGTAATGTATACAGTGTACAGGAAGAAAGCACATAACTTGAATTGACAACACTTCCCTCAGACACAGCGGCATTATTTATGCCTTGCAAAACTTAAAAGCATATCATTGGATCAGAGAATTTTCTGAGTTAGAAGGGACCTAGTAGGGACATCAAAGTTAACTCCTGGCCCTGAACAGGACAGCCTCAAGAATCACACCACATGCCTGAGAGCTTTGTTCAAATGCTTCTTGAACTCTGTCAGGTTTGGGGCTGTGACCACTTCCCTGGAGAACATGTTCTAGTGCCCAGCCACCCTCTGGGTGAAAAGTGTTTTCCTGATGTACAACCTAAACCTTCCCTGTCACAACTTCAGGCCATTCCCTTGGGCCCAGTCACTGGTCACCACAAAGAAGAGATCAGTGTCTGCCTCTCCTCTGGCCCTAGTGAGAACGTTGTCATGGCAGCAAGGTCTCCCCTCAGTCTCCTCTTCTCCAGGCTAAAAAGACCAAGTCACCTCAACTGCAGCTCTTACCACTTTCCCTCCAGGCACATCACCATCTTCATCTTCAGCCGTCCTCTGAACACTTTCCTATAGTTTTATATCCTTGTACTGAGGCAAAACTGCCTCAAGCTGAGGCCAACCCAGCTCAGAGCAGAGAAGGACAATCCCCTTCCTTTTCCCAGCTGGTGATGCTGGGCCAGATGCCCCCAGGACACCACCCACTGACTCAGATTCAACTTGCCATTGACCAGGACTTCTAGGTCCCTTCCTGCAGTGCTGGTGTCCATTCTCTCATTCCCCAGTCTGTCTGTCGCACCATACCAGGTGCAGAATCTGGCACTTTGCCTTGTTGAATTTCATACGGTTGGTGATTGCCCAGTGCTCTAATTTGTCAATGTCTCTCTACAGGGCCTTTCTGCCTTTGAGGAAGCCAGCATGTCCTCCCAATTATCACCATTTGCAAACTTCCTCAGTATCCCTTCCAGTCCTTTGCCCAGGTCATTTATGAAGATGTTGAAGAGCATGGGGCCAAGGCCTACAAAACCCCACTAGTGGCAGGTCACTATTCTGACGTCAACCCATTCACTGTAACCTTCTGTGCTCTGCCCATAAGCCAGCTGAGCCCCCATCCCATGATGTGTTTATCCAGGATGTCTTATCCAAGAGGATCCTGTGAGAGACACTATTGAATGCTCTACTGAAATCCAAAAAAATTCCAAGTACTGGCTGCCCATGGTCAATGAGATTAGAT
The DNA here is from genome assembly GCA_020086605.1 of Lanius collurio. Lineage (NCBI taxonomy): Eukaryota > Metazoa > Chordata > Aves > Passeriformes > Laniidae > Lanius > Lanius collurio. The sequence goes on from JACBWW010000028.1 coordinate 4,008,623, forward strand.
TATGTCTATTGGTTTCCCTTGTATACTCACCAACAAGGAGCATTACTTTGTAGTAAATCAGGTTTGCAAGCAGAACTTTCCTCTCATGTTGTGCCAGCTATGCTAGCTGTGACCAATGACTGCACTGTCCTTCATGTATTTTTCAATAGTCTTCTCCATAATTTCACACATATGAATGGTATTAGCAGAATTAGCAGTTTACAGTATGAAGAGTATTCCTGTTTGTGAGGAGCCAATTCAGTTTGAATTCAGCCATTTTAGTTTGCCTCACCTCTGGCTGTCGGGGTTGCCAGAGGCATGTGAGGGGAGGGAGCGCACACCTGCTGCTCGCAGGAGGCAGCCAGGAGTGGGGGAAGCTTCATCTCTGGGGAGACCTCGCCTGGCAACACCCCACACAAGGCAGGCTGTGGGAGACACTGCGGAGGGGCTGCTCCAATCAGGCCATGAAGAGGTCTCCACCTACGGCACAGGTTGGACTGGACCAATGGATCCCTGCTAGCGGCAGACTTTGGGAAGGTCAGGGGGGGTATAAAAACTGACTGTGTCAGGGCTCACTGCTGCTCACTACTCTTTGCTGCTCCCACTCACTCCCTGCTATGCCCTGGTCCCAGCCTGCCTTCTGGGTCTCCTGTCCTTGCTGGCTCATCCTTACACCTCTCCCGTCTTCCTGTGTCCCTGACCATCGCCTTGCCTCTTTGCCCTACACATCCTTGCCTGGGCTGCCTGCTTCCAACCCTTCCGCACGGATCACTGCCCGCCCTGCCGCCCCAATCCAGCCGGTAGCCGCTGCCCCGTCCAGGGTCCCGGGGCTCCCGTCCTTGGGCCCACTCACCACGTGTCTGGTGCCGTCGCCGTGGGAGCCGCGCCCCTCCGGCAGCCGCGCAGGTTCGGCCGGACCCGGCGCAGGCAGGCAGTGTGCGCACCTCCTGCCTGGACAGCGACAGCACTGCCCTGCCTTGCCGGTGGAAAGGCCCTCTTTTCTCTCTGTCCACTGACTCCCTCTCTCTCTCCCCACTCCTTTCCCATTTTTCTTAGTCTTGCTCTGTTTTTTCTATCTCTGTTTGGTAGGGTAACTCCTTTTTATTTTGTTTTTCGTTACCCGTAAGTGGTTCTGAGATGCAGCACTTGTCTTGTTTGGCTTAATTTTGTTCCCGACCATATATTTTTAAAAGAACTCTCCACAGTTCCCCACAGTGGAACGCGATACTGCTGAAAATCAAAGCTATGGGTCTAAGGATTTTCATTACAAAAAAGTGATAAAGGAACTTTAAGTCCTTTATTCTTACAAACATCCACATTTTGAACTAGGTTTGGGGAAACCATTCCTTTGACTTCAATGTACTGTACACTTTAGCAAAGAGAATCATAAGAATAAATATCTTCTGCATTAGTACTGTCTAAATATCAGTGACAAATTAAAAACTAATACAAATCAAATGTTCCCCTATCATATCTGGAAGGCATCAGATGTTTGGGAAAGACAAAGCTTAGGAAAAATCAAAACACCCAGAATTCTATATGTACAAATCAGTATTGTACCCAGTGATATTTGACAGTAAAACTTTTCTGTTGGTATATCATACCAAGCATGCTGGAACTTTCAAGAAGGATAAAAGTTCTATGATGACACCAAACAGTATCTTGCTGGTTTATTTCTATTTATAGTGCCTGCAGAGTCAGCTTAGAGAACATGAACAAATGTCAGTCATCAGAAGATTAATAAAAACAAAATACACTAAAAGCAAAGGAAGAAATAAAATATCATGCATTAATATTTAAAAAGTAATAGCAAATGACAAGTAGATAAACTATTCTATTAGGAATCTGTTTTATTATAATTTGAATTACTTCTTCCAGCTAACACTTACCTTGAAACTCAAAGAACTCAGTCAAAAAAACACTATGTAACAATTTAGCTAGGATTATAGGCACAAAGACCTTACTGGCTTTGAGGGGTCTTCTCATGTCTTTAAAGTTAAGTTGATATGCTTGTTTGCTGTTCTGAGGTATTCCAGTAATTCTGCTAAAAAAAAAAAACAAAAAAAAACCCCAAAAAAGAAATGAGAAAACAATGTTTAAATTTTTGTGTAATGGTGAAAAGGAAAATCAGTTAAAATGTAAGACCTGTGTTTTGAATGGTGAACATGTGTTACTGATTATTTGAATTATTGGCTCTCAATAACACAAAAGGACTAATTTTAGTTTTCATTCCTACAAAACACATACATCTCGTAGGTTTTTCCCTTATATTTTTAGGGCAGATAAATAACAGTGACTTTGGGAATCTATTTTTTTCAAGCTTTAACTTCAGATTCTTAAAAAGAGGTTGCTTTTTAGAAAATATTTGACACTTTTTCTTTCTTGTAATTACTTTTTTTTTAAAGTAGGTCGGCATGAAGGAGAAACATAAAATATTTTTTAAAATATTGACTCTTTTCTCAAAGTATGTTCCAAAATGTTTACATTGAGCTGTTTTGCATTGTAGCCTTAGTCTGTTCAAATGTGCTTTAGTCAGACCACCAGACTACCTCTCATGCTTTTAATAACTCATTATTCAAATATTGAGTATCATCCCAAGTAATGTAAAGCAATTTTCAGTAAATATAGGCAAACTACAGTATCTGGCCAAACCCACCATGGATATTTTAACTTCTGTTAATGTGTGATGAGACCCTGCAGATCCTCTTATTGATTAAAAAACATTGATTATGTTGTTTTGAGAAGAAAGCTCCACTAATGCTTCTTGGATGTTCTCTTCTTCAGCTAGGATATGAACATGTGAACCTTTTCTGGAAAGAAAATAAAAGATAATTAACAATAATTTCAAGTTATATTATGCAGAGTTTAAAAAAAGGGAAATAAATAAAGATAAAAAAACCTGTGAAGTGAAGAAGGTTCTTTCCATTAGGAAGGAAATCCTAATATTTAATTATTTTCCACTATTCTCATCTAATCTTGCTGTCCTTTCCTGGTCTGCTACTAGTTTTAGAAAGCACCAAAGAGGGCAAAAGTTTACTCACTGTTATTTGGAGTAGCACGCAAATGCATTGTAGAATTATTTGGTATTTTACACTTAACTGGAGCCAAGCTTTACTTCCAGTAGAGAAATATTGGAAGCTGTCTCTAGCCTTCTGCTTTTGTCCCTTGTGATAATTTAGAGCAAGTTTAATGCTGTTGTAATGGATGACATTACACATTTTCTTCTAAACTTATATTACAAGACTTATGCTGTGAAAGGATTTGATCTAGGCAGTTACACAGCACTGTCAGAGACTTCCTTGTTAGCACTTCATTGTTGTTACGAGGAGGGGAGGAAAATGGTTGTTAACACTGTTCCATCACACACAGTCTCTGTAGCCGTAATGTGTGATCAAATATAACATTTTATTTGAAAAACAATTTAGTGTTTTTCAAGCAATCACACAACATACCTCAAGTTCAGACCCTTAAAGGAAAACCAGACTAGATGGAGGTTTATACACCTATCTTAAGACAGAGCAGGTCACCCTGTGGAAGCATGATCACTGGTAAAAGACTAAAAGTCACTAAATATGTGACTTCATTGGACTATGCTTCATTCATGTTCTGTATGAACGAGTCTTTACTTTCCCTTCTGTGTTCTTTACGCCTAAGATTGGGTGTAGACTCAGTGATTTTTCAACCATTCCCAGTACCTACAGAGGACAAGAACTTTTCACAAATGCTCTCCAGAAGAATATTCCTTGCATGGCTTTTAAATTTATTGCTGTGAATCAGAAAAATCTGTCGTCTGTATTCTAGTGGTTATAAAAAATTCCCCAGCTATTTCCAAATAGTCAGTTTCATGGATATTTCCAAATAGATGAAGCATCTCTATTATAACTAGGCTATTTATTTTAAGGACTGCTTCAACCTGAATTTCTGTAAGAAAGTATGGGAATGTGGGATGGGACAAATGCTTTTCTTGCAATATTTTTGAAATAACTGGGTCCAAATTGTAGTGTGGATTCCTTGTATCTAGAGTGAATGAGCACCATAAAGATGAATTTTGCTAATGCTATATTTTTTCCAAGCATTTCTTCAGAGTGTTCACAGGAAATTAATTTAAAAAACCCTCATGATGGGAAAACAAAGGATGACATAAACTTTTATTCAAAGTGCTTGCCTGTATTGAACATGCCAAAGCAACAATTTGCATGGCTTAGGGTATGAGAGGAGGCTGGCTCATGTATACTAGAAGCAGCAACTGAAAGAGATTCTGAGAGACAAATCAGTTTTGTTTTCATTTTTCAGAACAGAAGAAAGAAAACAGAATACTAGTGTTAGAGATGGCAAGACTGCAAAGATTCACAAGGGTCACCTACAAATGCAAGTGTTTCACTGTTCACTCTTCTGCTTCTGTGTCCAGCAGTTAACAAGATTTACACCCATGAGCTGGAGTCAAATTATGATTCTGTAAATTTCTGTAAGTGGTGTTCAACATGATATCACCCAGGTTTGCTGACAGTTCATAAAGAAATCAATAAGCATGTGCTATTTGTTGAGATGTCAAGTCATGAAACTTTGTGTAAATGAAAGGTTAGTAAGACCTTTTACTTCTGAAATACATAGTGGTCTCTTTTAGGAAACACTTCAAGGAGCTTCACTCCTGTAATCAATACATTTCTATATTTGTACACTTAATCAGAGCACATCTGCTTTTCAGTTGTTCAATAAGAGAGACATAGAATCAGTGTTGCTAACTTTATTACATTGATTTCTTTTGTTTTGCGTTTACTCAGATTGCAAAATTAAATATTTTCACTTTAGTAACAAACTTGACAGAAAATCATTCCTTTAGAAAACATTTTTCTCTCTCAAGACAACAACATCTTAAACTGCAGGCACTGCAATTCATCATTTTAGCTATGAGGATTCAACAATTCTTGAATCCTCATAGCTAAAGTTGTTTATTTTTTCTAAGTAATTTCCTCACTAAGCCTGACATCTGTTACCCTGTATCTATACAGAAAAGCATGTTGCAGATGCTTGCTAACAAGATGTTGAAAGAATATGGTGATGTGATGCAGGATTCAATCCTTTCTGTCCCAAAAATAATTCAGTTTGCTGAAATAGTAAGGGTCTGGCTGATTCAGTTGCACTAGACTTTCAGAAAGCATTCTAATAAAAGAAACAGTTCTAAAAAGTAAAGGATTTTAACTGTCTACTGTAGAAATTGTTGTCAATTATGTAAAAAACCTCAAGGCTCACACTTTGGAATGCTTCACCCTGGCAGGTCTCTGTGTAGCCAAGAGCAGAGATAATGCATGTGTTGCTGTGAGATGTGGCTTTCATCACAGTGCTGTTAAACCCACCACTGCTCCCCAAACTCAGTAAACGTGAAGAGGCAACCACATGCGCCTCTGGCCTGCAAAAATGTCAGGACTGGAAAACTCGAGGTGGACAAACTCAGCTCAGGCTTTGCCCAAGACAGATTTTGAAAGCCAAACAAATATAGTTATTAACAGTATTTTGCTCTCCTCTGTCAAAATGTGGAAGATTAAAAACCTACAAAAATTCTTCTAAATTGTTGTTGAAACTTGTTCTATCTGCAAGCAGGAGGGATCATCTTTTACTTTGATATCCTCTAGTGTGTCTGGATATGGAGATATGCCATTGAGGTGATGTGAAACTCACAGAGAGCTGAGTAGCTGCAATGTGGGGCTGTATTTCACAGCAGATTCTGCTTGGAATTGATGGGAAGCTAACAAAGTCTTCTGACCCAACATTTGTTGTTAAGAAAAAGGAAGATTATAGCCAAGATATCTGATTAAAGTATCATTGATCTGCTAACTGTTCCCTTTCCCAATTCAATTGATACCCTCTTTACATCTCTAAGAAAGTTTTCTTGGTGCTCAGCCCTAAATTTCTTTCTAAATGAAATGCCCCAGCAAGAGTCTTTCATAAGGTGATTTGTTTGGGGAACGAGCCAGTGTCACTGAAGTGTTTGAAGGGGCCCACAAGCAGATTGACTTGTCCGTTTTTGCTGCCAGCACCTGGCAGAAGGTTGTACAAGGATGAAGAAACTTTCTGTAATGAAACCCAAATGGTGAGGTTATTTTCATGTTTCTCTCTGAGCTCAGTTCTTGCACTAATAGTGTCATTTAAATTTCAGTGGAAGGAAAATCTGAGAAAAAGTCTTTCAGCCGTATCTGAGTTTTTAGCTCAAAAAACTAATTTTTGATGATAGCTAAAAAATCTGTTTTAAAATCTCAAGTGAAGAAATAAAATAATGCATATCTGAAGATTGGCTCAAGTTTTAAACAAACAAAAAAAATCGGTTTTTCTCCCATATCTATATGTGTAATAATAACACAAAATAGATTATAAAAGAACTGAAGAGAATGTTGTTTTGTTGGGTTTTTTTCTTATATTTTGTTCAGAACAGAAGACATAACCTTATGCCAAAAAGTGTTTTCCAAAGTGTATTGGTTCTGGTGGAGGCTTTGATCACATTATTTGAGAGAGGCTGTCCTTGGCCAAAGGGAGTTTATCCAGTGTGGAGAACTCCAAACTGCAAAATCTGTCCTCTTTGTAAAGAAATCTTTCAGAATATATGTTTTGCCATTTCATGAAATCATAGAAATGTTGACTGGATCTCTGTCATCTAATCCAACTTCTGTCTTGAAGCGGGATGGTAGCCAAAACAAAACCAGATGAGATGTAGCCTGGTCTCACTGTGTGTGTGGAAAACTTCCAGGGATGGTAAATCTGCAGTCAGTCTGCACAACCTGTTCCAAAGATGGACACTTGGCCATGAAGAATCCTTCTGCATGAGCTGATGGGGTTTGGAGGGAAAAAGCGTTACCAGTGAAAAGCAGGCCAAGGTAAGGAAAGAGAGCTTGCAATGAGGGAAGCATGCAGGAATTTCCCAAGGGCTGTTAAGTCCTGTTGAAATTGAGCAAACTGATGAACTTTGGCACTGAGAGCTCAGCAAACCTGCTGAAGGGGAACAGTGCACACGAGCTTGTAAGGTGGACTACAGCCATGGAGTCAGATTCTGCTATGCACAGGTGACAACTCTGGGGCTCCACACACACCTGGTGAGATAAAGGGTCCCTGAGGTACTGCAAACAGCAGTGGAGAAGGCAACACAGCCTCAGGCATGAGACTGCAGCTGGCCTCCCCAGTGTTGCTCCAATGGGGCAACTGTGTGGAAATATGTGAGTCAGTTGCATTAAGGAATAACTGAATGTGGTGCCTGAATAGATATCTGCTGTTAATAACTTCAAGTTAATGAACAAAAGGTGTTTCCAAAAGTATTGATGGCAGTCTTTTTGCCGTTCCCTTTCCCCATTCCCCCAGTACTCCAGATGTTGCCTAAGAATTGTTATTTTCTTTCAATTAAAAGCCCTCTTTTTTTAAAAACAGTGTTTTTAAAGAATATTTCTTGTGTTTGAATTATCAATACTCTTGTTGTATTAAACACATTTCTGCTGTTATTCAAAATCTCAGTAGTATATCACCTGACAGAATATTATGTGAAATCACATGTGCTGGCTTAGAGAAAGTGAAATTGAAAACAAAAGCATTTCCCAGCAAAAGTGCTGAGGTCCTTGCCACAGGTCCTTCAAATGGCTTGGGAGCCTAAAGCATTTTCTATCTCTCCCAAATGTCTCATCTTTTCAGAATTACTTTCTTGCCTTAGAGAGACTGTGAATGTTTTCTTTGATGCAGTCTCATCAACTGGTGCAACAAATACGGGGAACATATTCAGTGAAGGATGAAGAAATGGAGCTATGATTAGTAACATTAAATTCTATGTCTTTTCATGCTGGGTGGTGATATCAGGATGGAATGAAGAAAGGATTAAGGAAATTTTAGAAGTGACCAAGACCACATCCTACACATCGGTTTCTGTGCTTATGCTTTACTCGTTCCCTTTGTGAAATCTTCCCTGAGTATTCCCGTTCCTGGAAGTATACTACTTTATTCTTCAGCAGACATTTCACCAACTTTTCTCTTTCCCTGCCTTCCATCTCTATGCATGGAGATTTTTTTTGGAAATGACATTATTGTAATATCTTATCCAAATATAAGGAATCATTGGAGATTGCAGAAAAGAGAAGGAAACCTCATGAACTCAAAAATTTTTCTCCCCATATTTAATTATTTTCATCTGAAAATTGATAAGAAATGCAGAAATCTTAGACAAATCTTAAAAAACAGGTCCTCCTTAAACGTACAATAAAACTTATGAAAGATTTGAGCCAGAGCTGGAATTCTGCTGTCCTGAACCTCCCCCAAAGCCTGACAGTTCTGCTGGTGGGAGTCTGTGTTGACTTCAATCTTTGGGGTTTTTTCTGTTCCCAGTCACTTGAATGACTACTGGAGTTTTCACTATATACAGCCTGGAGCCTAATGTCTTTGAGTGGTTAGTATGTGCTCCTTGCTCCAGAGGAATATAAATTGCTCTGAGGGATATAAATTGCAGTTTATCGTCTGAATAAAAGTCTTTTAATTTCTTGCACCCACCCATAGGATGTGACTTCTCAGAGGAAGTCACTGTTCTCTTAAAAGGCTGAAAAATAGTTTGTAGTAGTCGGTGAGTGAAAGAAGGCAATATCACTTCCTGCTTGGGAAGTGAAAGATAATGCTGTATGTAAATTTTCTTTCAGACTGTTTCGTTTCTGACATCAGAAATGCTAACTGGTTTTGGCTACTTTATCCTGTGCTTCTGTGTATTGATAGAATATGGATAGTTCATGAATCCTCCATAAATATCACAGTAAGAGAGAAGCCCTTACCACATTTACCTTACACTGACAAAGACCTTTTCATTGAAACGTGTGCCTGATTTGCGCAGCTGCTGTAATCTCTCTTCATCATATCTCTGTGGCTTTGTCCTGGGAAAGCTGGGCAAGACTATTTTGGTCAGAGTGAATTACTATTCTGTGCTGCTGGGGCTTTTCTCTCTTGCTTCTCTCATTCTATCCCTTCTAGTGTTTCCCTTTCTTGGCATGCATGTGGGCTTGTATGCAGGCCTGCAAGCAGAGCTGTGGCAGTTGTGTTGATGAATGCTAACTAGGCAAAAGCTGGTGCAGCTCCAAGCAATCATTTTGCAAGTAATTGATTTGGATACTGAATACCCAGCCTGCAGTTTTTATGCATCTACCCGAGGGATAGCTCTTTGCATTAATTTAACACTCCTTCCAGCAGGACATTATCATCCCTTTCTACCATTTCTTTTTCTTGCTTTCTTACTATTTGTGTGATGTGGTATGGCTGGATCTGTACCTAAAAACAATCTCTAGCATAATTCCTTCAAAACATACAAGTCTGCAGGCTCACAGGCCATGTTGGCCAGGTTGTTATTCATCAGGGATAAGGGAAGTTCCACAGCCATCATACACCCCTGCCTTTACATGTACTTTAAACTTCCGTAGCTTAAGAATCTTCTAGTTCAGGAAGGAGGAAGTGCATGCAGCAATTCCTACTTTCTTAGGAAGACATATCTGTCTTAAAAAGGACAAAAGAGTCTTGCTTCCCTGTTAGAAGGTGTTTTCTTCTGCTTTTCTGAAAGAAGCCATGCTGTCTCTCTTCTCCCTCAGTGGAAAAACCATATATATAGATGTACACACATATATACAGAAACTGATAAATGGAATTTTTGTGGCAATTGACCTGACTGTCAGGAGGCTGTCACCTTATGGGGAGAGTGATGTGGAGCCTTTCAGGAGCCAAGGTGTAGACAAAAGTCAATGTGATCTGTCTCTAGACAGCTAGTAAGATAAGACAAACCCACAACTTATGTGAAATAAGACCATTTTACTTAAATAGTTGTCTAAGTAGGACACATGACCATGTAAGATAGCTGTGTTACCTGGAGACCCTTGTCTTGAATAGCATCTTACCTTGAAGACAACAGTTGTCAGACATCAGCTTCCCAGGAGACATAAAATGTCAGGTGTGCACCTTGACAACTGGTGGATATAGATAGGTCCCAAAAAGAAACTGCAGGGCAGGAGTCTGAAATAGAAGACAGAAAGTGCTGTGTCCAGAAAGCTCCTCTTACTGACCTATAGGGAGTCCGGTTCAAGTGCATAGAGTCCTTGCCTCTAAAATCTGGTAATTGACATGTGTCCCTGGCAAATTACTTCTCAGGTGCACTTACTGAGGACAAAGCCAATACAGTGCAGGGAAACAGTAATTTCTATGAAATATTTCTCTGAAATAGAACACAATGTCATGGAAGCAATACTTCACATAAATGCCATAGCTGTTGCTCACTTATGTGGCCATTACAGTTTTGGTGCTTGTTTTACAGATGGACAGTGCAATCACTGCAGTTATTCTTAAAAGTGTATATCACATGGAATGCTTCAAGAGTTAGAACAATGCAGTAAGCAAAGTTGCTAATGTAACACATTATCTCTTTATGTAATTTTAATTAAATTTTTATGTGACTCTCAATATTTATTAGTTTTCTAACTATTAAACATACCCACACCATTTTCTGGACATAGAGAAAATGTGAACAGATGCAAATATTTCCCATACTGTTTATTTTAGTGTTTAGAGGTTAAAGTCTAGTTTCTGCAAGGATGTAGTCTTTCTGTACATTTAAACTGGCATACTCATGAATGTTTTGCAGCTGCCACACATATTAGTAACAGTTCCTGTATTTCAACTTATTTAGCTTCAAGATCCAACATTTCCTTCAGATATTTGTCCTATAAAAAAAGTCTTCTTCCTCCATGGTATTTTCACACAAGCATCGGATTTTGTTTAAGATTACCCATAACATGGTGACACAAAATTTGAAGAACTCTTTTAAAATTCTTCCCACACAGGACCAAGGAATAGCAAAAAAGAATAAGATGAGAAGATGTGGATCATCTCCTTCTATTGACCCAATAGAAATATCACTAAAAGTTTTGGACCATATGCATTGGTCTGTAATTGAAGATGCTTATTATCTGCTTCTCTATCTTCAGTTGCAAGCAAAACCTCAGTTTCTTGCAAACAGTTTTTCTCTTATCCTGGAACTGTAACAGTAGGAAGCAAAACAAGAAATACAAACAACTACAAATTAATACTAAAAAGTTAAGACTTTGGTGAAATTGATTTCAACAGTTAGTACAATTTTGCCACTGATTCAGCAGTTGATCAGAACCTTACCTTATTTATATTACAAATCATAGAATCATAGTATATCCAGAGCTGGAAAGGATCCAGTAGGAGGATCAAAATTCTGCACAGGACAGCCCCAGGAGTCACACCACGTGCCTGAGAGTTTTGTTCAACTGCTTTTTGAACTCTGTCGGGCTTGGGACTGGAAATATTTCTCTGGGGAGCCTGTTCCAGTGTCCAACTACGCTCTGGGGAAAGAACTTTTTCTAATAACCAGCCTAAACCTCCTGTGATACAGTTTCATGCTGTTCCCTTGGGTCCTGTCACTGGTCACCTGACAAAGGAGATCATTGCCCCTTTGCTTCCCCTCACAAGGAACTTGTAGAATGCAATGAGGTATCCCCTCAGTCTCCTTCTCTACAGGCTGAAAAGACTTCAGCTGCAGCTCTTATCACTTCCCCTCAGGGCCCTTCCCCATCCCCGTGCCCTCCTTTGGACACTCTCTAACAGCTCAATGGCTTTTCTGTGCTCTGGCACCCAGACCTGCCCCCAGCACTCGAGGTGAGGCCGCCCCAGTGCAGAGCAGAGCGGGACAATCCCCTCCCTTGCCCGGCTGGTGATGCTGGGCCTGAGGCACCCCAGGACAGGGATGCCTGGCTGCCAGGGCACTGCTCACTCATGTTCAGGTCACCACTGACGAGGATCCCCAGGTCTCTTTCCATGGTGCTGCTCTGCAGCATCTCATTCCTTAGTCTGTCTTTAGGAATACAATATTTATATATATATATTTTTAATGTTTACCTGTGTATAAGTTCATTGTATTACAATGCTATTCTTCTGCTGTATTTCTACTTGCCATTTCAGAGGTTTCTGCTCAGCCAAGAGATGCTGTGCTGCCACCTGTGTCAGTGGACCCATGACACACTGTGAAACATCCAATCTGATGATGCCTGAGATGTGGCTCAGGTTTTTGGGCCACACGGAATTGTGAGTTTCACTACACCCATCTTCATTCACCTGTTTCTAATGGATGATGTGATATGAATTTTCTAGGCAGCAGTCCGAATAAAACAGAAAGTAAAGACAGAGAATAAAATGATGAAACACATACACGCACAGACACAAAAATTAATTACCTTTCATTTTCTTCTTAATTTCAATCAGTTTTATAAGAGTTTCTTTGTAATCAGAGGAAAATATTAAGAATAGCAGGTGTTTTCTTTCCAGACATTCACTGTGATTATTTTCTTTCTTTCCATCCATGCATCCATGCATCCATGCATCCATCCATCCATCCATGCATCCATCCACCCATGCATTTCACCTCCCAGTCTTCACTCATAGGCTTATAAAATATTTCTTTCCTCTAGTGTCTTGCTTCTTGTCCCTTGACCCAGAAACTGGGGATATTCTTGCTTTACCTGCCATTTACCTCAGCCTCTCTGCTTTCAGAACATAACTACCACATTAAAAAACCTCATTCAGTGCCATAAAAATATCTAGCAGGCATACCTGAACATGGTAGAAAAGCAAGATGGGATAAAGGAAAAATTAAGGGGAAACAGTCTTTTGTTTAGAGACGTGGAAATAGTGATAATGGCTGTGTTAAATATTTTCCATCCCAACTTGTCACCTGAGTAAGAAAACACCAGCTAACACCCAGGTCTTTAATTTTCCACCTTTCCCTCCCCTTCTCTGGGTTTTCTTTCTTCTCATAGCACACTGAAAGCATCACAATCACCTCTACTTTTACTGAAGGGAACAGATCCTGTTTTATATAAACCTCAAGTCTCTTCTGTTCTTGAGAGCCTTTTTATAGTTGTAGTATTGCAGTTTATAAAGAAGATGCCTTAGGAAAGTTCTCTTAGGCTTAAAAAAGATTATCTGGTATTCTACTGACAAAGAATATCTTTCTTCCTCTCAGTAAAAAATGCTGAAAACAAACAAAAAGCTGCAAGAAATAGAACAGATGGTTGATTGTTAAAAAAAGACTGTCAGCTATCTTTTGGAGAGCAGGGGGCATATGATAAAGCCAGAATAGCCAAAAAAATCAAATCATATTAAGCCTTGCTAAGGAACATCAAAAATATACACACAGTAGAGAAGGAGATTTTTTTGTTCCAGAAACAGAAGAAAGGACAGGAACAATATTCAGGGGCAGGATGCAGAGTAGAAGAGATTCAGATGTGCAACAAGCATGATGTGACCTTTTCTCCCTTTTCCATTAAGGAAGATGATGCAAAACTGCCAGCAGAATTATATTTAGAATTGGAAATTGCCATGTCTACCTGTAGAAAGCTAGCATAGAGACCAAGGTAGTAGATGAAGTCTCTGGAATATATATAGTCTGATCTATGGAGTTAGGTCCAGTAGAAAGAGTTTATGATTGGTCTGCTGGAAGTGATATTGTTTGTCTGCAGAAGAGTAAAGATGACCCATGTCAAGGAAAGATATTCAAGAACAAACATAATACAATCTGTCCAACAGAAACTTTGTGAGCAAATTTTAGAAGAATGACACAGGAGTATAAAAAATACAGATTGCATTAAATACATTGGTAAAAATCATTTAAAAAAAAGGATTGCCAAAGATGGTTTTAGTCATGTTAAATAGCCCCTTTGACAACATGTATTTTTTGAACAAATGGTGAATGATGGATTTACCTTACCTGATTTCAAGAAAACATATCATAGAATGGTGGCTCATAGCCAGGTTAAGATAATGGAAATGGTCATTATTATAGGAGTCATTGGAATGGAAGACAAAAGGAAATGGTAACTACTAATAGGACAGGCTGAAGCTACTGGTGGAGTCCTCAGAGGCTTGACAGACTAATCTTAGACAGTAATGACTTGGAAACAAGAAATGAGAATGTAATAATTGCATTTACTGATATTGCAAATTTGGAAGGCATCATCAATACACAGGAGAATCAGAATAACAAACAGAAAGAACTAAATGACCTGGTCAAGGGAGCTAACTGAGAAGAGACAAAATTCAATCATGCAAAGTGCCCTCTCATGCATTTGGCAAGATCCACTAATATAAACAGAGAACTCATCAGCTGAAAGTGACAGAGAAAAAGAAAGATTTAGTGTTTTAATCAATCACAGGATGACTGTGACCCTCAAATGTTGCTGTTGTCATGAGAATAAATGAATCAGGTGAGGTATTCCCACTCAAGACAGGGAACTTATAAATCCCTCTGAATAAAGCTCTTGATGAGCTCTTGCATGGTCACACACATGCAAGAAAGATGAATTCAGGCTGCAGAAATAGACAATTAGTGCTATGAAGATGATCAGAGGAATGACGAACCTATCTTACACAAGGAGACTAAAGGCACTTGGCTTGTTTAGCCTTGCCACACAAGGGAAGAAAACAGGGTATAATTGCCCTCTCTAAAAAATACCAGGGAAGAGAAGAGCTATTAAAGCCTAAGGATGGTGCTGGCACAAGAACAAATGAGTGTAAGCAGTCATGAATAAGTATGGGCTAAAATTAAATGAAGGTTTGTGTGAAAGGAGTGAAGTACTGGGACTGCAGTTACTGGATCAAATCAGGGGGGTAAAATTTAATTAGGTTTGAAATGAAGCTTCACACATCTCTGAATGAGATTATGTGGTGTGTTTTCTGGTGTTAAAAATGGACCAGACTCAGAAGCTCTCTTCCATTACTGTGGTTTTTGCTGCTATTTTTGACAATAAGAACATATGGCTGATATTACAGTCATACAAGTTTTTAAGGGCCCCTTCATGTGTTATAGGAGTGTACAGAAGATTTTTATATACTGTAGATTTCTTGAATGTGTTCATGGAACCACAGAAAAAAAATATGAGGGAAATTAATATGGACCACCTGTTCAGTCCATTCCATCACCAGTGCCATATTCTTAAATGCTCTGCACAATTATAATCACATATTTAAGGCTTCTATCACTTTTCTTGAGAGATTATTTCAGGGTCCAGTTGATCCTTATTAATAGCAATTCCAAAATTACACTTTCCTGAGAACAATTCCAAATTTACACTTTCCTTTGCAGTCATTAACCTATTCTTAACTATTTTCTGGAGGTGCAAAACATTTCAGATGCTTCTCAACATTTAGTGAATATTAAGTCATTTACATTTCTCATAACTTATCTTGGCATCCATCATTATAACAGCTCTTGCTATAGAGTTTGTAATTCTGTTGTCAAAGAAATCAATTATATTCTGCCAAATAGAGTTCAGGGGGTAGGAGAACCCATGTGTCCAACATTTCACTTTAAAAAATTTGTATTATTTCAAAAAATGTAATACTGGGATTTTGCTTTTTCAAATTAAATGCAAACCCTGGTGAGTTCTGAGACCCACACCTGCACCATTAATAAGAGTTTTCCTCCACAATGACCTCTGTGACTTCACTGATGGAAACCCTGGTCTGCTATTGCCATCCTGTTTTCCTGAAATAGCTGGCATTGACCTGAAAACACCTCTTTCTCACAGACACTGTGCGGGAACAAGTCAAAAACCTGTCTCTTCTCATGACAATACTCCTAAAGAAAAAAGAAAAAAAGAGAGTCTTTTATATGTTTTGAGTTTTTATACTTTTATTCCTTGTTTAAAAATATATGTGAACACTGATATATTATGAACACAGCCACGCAGGAGCACTGGGAAAGGGGCAGAGGAGCAGTTCATTCTCCCTTTATCTGGGCCATTGCAGAAGCCAGCACCAAGCTCATCTTCCACTTTAAGGGAGTGAAGCTGCAATGGCAGTGATAACCAAAACCCAGGCATAGTCAGAAGTGAGGATCTCAAGAATATCTGTTCATTTTCTCCCTGAAAATAGGTTTAGATGCTTATGACAGTGCAGTAGGTATTAATGTACAAGAATTCTGGGACATTTTTTTACATTATTCTCTGAGTTTTATAAAGCACAATAGACAATTTCTCTTCTTTTAGCTCTCTCCTTAGAGCTGTTTAGAAGAGCTACAAATAATTAATCTCACAGTGTACCTAAGAGTACATATAACTTTTTCTTTACATGAAAAAAATATATGCTGCCACATCTGAATTTGCTGCACAGAATGCAGACTGCTATGTTTATGTTTCCCTTCTTGGAGCCTTAGTAGGTAATTACTGCCAGCAGATATGTAAAGGACACTTTTTTAGAAAAATTTGTTATACTTTCAGGTACAAGTCGAGGAACACTAGTTCCACCTGTAAGAAAATAAATTTCTGCAACATTTTCTCAATTTTTCTAGTCCCTAAAAATCCCCTAAATTTTGTGTGGAATGCTAGTAAAATCTTGACATAATCAATTAAGTTGCAAAATATAGGGGAACTAAAGAATTATTTTTATTGTTTCCTTTAGACTACAGTTGATTTTTACATAATACTGATGATGATTTTTGTCCCCTCTTTGAGGGATTAGCAGTGTTTAAATTTTCTCTGATATATTTGTTGCTTTTTTGTTTATTGCTAGCACAATGGGAGAGGTGTCTCTGACAAACAGTGAGTCTCTAAGTTTTATGTAATAAACACTTAATGTGATATCTGAGTGCATGTTTTATTTTTCTAAAAAATGGTATATGTGCAATGAATCCAGCCAGGAGTGTCGTGACCTAATTTTTTCAAAGGGAGTGTGTTAGACCTTGATTTTCAGTTAATGGAATATCTTGGGAAAAGCATCTTTACAGCAGTCCATCTTGATTGCTCTGGTAAGGAGAAATGGTTTATTTATGCATATGTAGACCAGAAAGAGACTGCTTCATGGCTTTAGTTTCTGCATTGTTGGTTCAGATCCAGAAAGCCATCCATGAGATTTAAACATCACCAATTTTTACTGAGATTTTTGGTAGCTTTCTGGATGATTCTGATACTAAAAACTTGAAGTAAGTAATTGCTCTATTCTATCCTAAGCAAAAGATAGCTGGTCTGCAGTAGTCTGATAACATACAGCATCCAGAGGAATAGCAGACTTCAAAAGATGGATATCTCCAAGTTAGACACTACATTTCCTATTCAGAAGTCCAGGTATTCATTTAAGGTGGCTTAGTGCTTGATTGGGTGCCTACACATATACTTTAACCAAATTCAAATTATTAATTCAGAAAAAAATAAGGAGCTACTCTTTAAAATTCAGTAGTATAGCTGAATTAGTTATATAGTGTAAGAACAACATGTACATGAATAATACAGAAAATATACCAATAAATATTAATATAGAAATTAGATTTAATAGTGTTTATACAATGAAATGTTGTATGTTGGTAGACACCTCCTCTTTGTTAGTCTTAATAAACCAGTTTATTCTTGTGACTGCCCTTATTTACCCAAAACCCTCCTTAACTAAAATAAAGACCTTGATTATCATATCCTACTGGAAAAAGAAAAAAAAAAAAAATTGTTCTATCTTTGGAACTTGACCCCATAGTTCATTACTACAAACACCATGTTAGTTTCTTCCCAGAAAGAATATGCTGAGATCATGGAACGCCCAAAATAACACTAAGATGCAAAATGAGATTGGAAAATCACAGTCTCAAGACTGCTTAGTCAAAGAGTGGAGTGTCAAAGACACCATTTACATGCTACAAAACTCATTGCTGACAGAAGTTGGCCCATGGCAATGCTGCCACCCGCACCTCTTCCATATTTATCAGAAAAAGCAAAGTTTTGCAATGAAATATTAATTTCTGGTAGATCCAGCTGCTGAATACTGTCAAGAGGATGTCTGTCAGCCTTGGAGGTAGTTGTATGTGTAAATTAATTACTCTAGTATTATCAACAGCACATGATTCTTGCTGGAAAAGCTTATTTTCTTTTTAAAGGAAAAATATCTCTCAATTTTCAGTCCACATCACTAAATGCAGGAGTACATCTGAACTGGATGCAGCAGATGTGGCTGGAGATATTTTTCCATCACTTGGTATTAGAAAGGGTAAGAGCAACAGGACAAAAAGGTGTCTCCCTTTAGGGGAGAAAGTAAAGCTGTTATGCAATTTTTTGGCGTATCTTGTGATTCAGCCTTGCCAGCAAGTCTTTTGTTCAGATTAGATCAGGTTGGCAGATTTCCTGCTGGTAATCCAAGCAAAGATTCTGGTACAAAACATCTTCTCCAGAATTAGAACTGAAACTTCTTTTGTTAATAACTTTAAAAATTAGTACTGAGAAGTACTGGTTCCTACTAAGTCAAAAAATTTAACAAATCCAAACAAGTTTTAAAGTATTCAATTCTGCCTTTGTCAACAATGATACAGTGTCAAAAGAAGAGCCTACACAAATTAACATGCCCATTATTTTCCTTTGAAGCGTAAAAAAAAGCTCCCAGGTCTTGATGATTTTGTGCCTCCAGAACTGTGGAGTAACTTTGACCACGTACTGTAGCTCAACCTGCACAATTTCCTGTTTGGAAGTTGCATCTCAATTTTGTGAATACCTCTAAAATCATACAGATTTCAACAGAAGTAAGACAGAAGGATCTGAATACGATGGCACAAGGTCTTTG
>JACBWW010000028.1:4027607-4208637 GCA_020086605.1 Lanius collurio
CCTTCCCTAACCTTCCCTAACCTTCCCTTCCCTAACCTTCCCTTCCCTAACCTTCCCTAACCTTCCCTAACCTTCCCTTCCCTAACCTTCCTGAACCTTCCCTAACCTTCCCTAACCTTCCCAAACCTTCCCTTCCCGAACCTTCCCTTCCCAAACCTTCCCTTCCTGAACCTTCCCAAACCTTCCCAAACCTTTTCTTCCTTAATTTGTTTCAAATAAGAAAAAATTGTCCACCAGGTTTCTTATGGCCTTCAAATGTGTCCACCAGAGCCCGCACTCACTGGACACTTGCTATATATCACAGAGTCAGACAGATTCAGTGTTAAATTGACTTTTTCTTCATTTATTTTTCCCTCTCTGACAAAACTATTACAAGCTTCCCAAGTCCCAAACCTTTGAATAGCAGTATATACATCCATTAGTATTTGAAAATAAAAAGCAAGGAGAGAGAGACAGATCAGGGAGCCAGACTGCTCATGGAGAGACAAGCAAGGCTGCTGAGCCAAGTGTTCAGCAGTTATTGTGAAGCGACTGCTGCTCAGGTACTGGATTTAGTGGATTGGATTATTTTGCAGTTTTTGTTTGGGGGATTCTTTTACAACAAGGAAAGGAGGTACTGTCCTAAACACAAAGTTGTACCATGTCTCTTTTGCTAAGCAGAAAGAAGAGCTCTTTGTTCATAGATGAGAAAGTTGCCAGGCTGCAAAAAGATGGATTGGGCAAAACTTGTGGAGGCATTCTTCCTACAGATCAATCATTTTACAATCCTTTTCCTGCCCCCAAATTTCAAATTTCTCTTTGCAGAGTCTTCCACTGCTCAGTCATGCGGTGGCACTGGAGGTTGTTCAAGAGACTCCTTTGTATTTTCACTTGATACCATAATCTTTATTTACTGGATTTGAAGTCACTAGGTCAGGTATTGATTTCTAACATCACAGCCTGGGTGGTGACTTTAAACATTCAGTTGTCCTTAATAGCCAATTCTACACCTTTCTGTGCTGTCTCTCTCTATTGTTGACTGCAGAATAGCCCAGCATAATATTGCTAGCACTTCTCACATCTTATACTGAAGTGAATCCCTCAAATGCAGATTGCCATAATTTATCAAAACTGAAAAATGGGAAACAGTAAGCAAAGAAAACAGTTTTCTTATATCTCAGGTAGAATGAACAGTGTGTTATAATTTCTAGTAATTTTGGGAGTTACCAGAGGTCAAAGTTCCCAAGGAGATTATATGATGTTTTAAAATGCATCCTTTCTCTAAAATGCTCTTGTTACATCAAACAGAATTTCATGTGCAAAGAGACACACCAAAGTTTATAGCAGCATTGCAGTTCCTAGGAATCTGATACTTTAATCTTATATTTTCAAATAAATATCAACCAGGACTCTTAAACTCAGTGGTTTATGGCTGAGCAGCCAGCAAACAACCAGTGTTAACAGCACCTGTGTGCAGAGCTGGGCATTCCTGGAAGGAAAAGTCATGGAGAAGAGATATCTGCAGTTTGCAGCCCCAGAACTTGCAGGCTGCCAGGTGGGCTGGGTGTCTGTCAGACACCTGGAGAAGGAGCCCTGAGGTGGGGGCGGGGTTTGCATGCCCCTCACAGGCAGCATTGCACCAACCTGCTGCCCAGCGCTGGGAGGGCAAGACACCTCTCGATTCATTTCTGCTCAAGACAAGAGACTGTGGCAGTTCTTGTTTGAAATAATAAAAAGTTGTCCACTAGTTTCATATGGCCTTACAGGTTCTCTTGATGAGAAAAGACATACCAATTCTCTCAGCAGAACAAAGCCTTTTTCAACCCTTATGTACTACTGCTTCCCTGTTACCTTCTCTCAAGAACAAAGTTGGTGTATGATGCCTTTATTTGGTTTTTAGTATAAACATCCCTTTTCCTTCTCTCTAGCAGGCCTTTTAGTTTGACATATATCATAATATGACTAAAAATATTTGAGACTCATGGATAAATGTAAAGCAGAGAGAAATCTGATGAGAAAGAAATCTACAGGCAAGACTCTTCAAGTGTCTTGCTATAGCACCGCTCTTGAAACAGAGGAACTCTTAGGCCACATCCCATATCTTCACTATCCACCTAATAATGGAGCCAGAGTAGCTGGGATCTAATCTCACTGTTCCAATGGGACTGTGTGTGGGCATTACAGACAGCTTAACAACAACTGAGAAGACAGCCATCATTGCTTACAATGCACAATATTACTTGTTTTCCATTAATGCAAACAAGAGCAACAAACTACTTAACAACAGGTTTCTTACCCTAGATTGACAGAGCCTGATATTTCCTTAGTGGATGTCTGGCAAAACACAGAGGCAGCCTCGACCAGTGCACTTCCAGATCAACAATTAAGCATAAAGATGTGTTTTCAGCAGGATGATAAAAAACAAAGAAAGTCATTTTGAAGTATGTAAATGTTCTTTCTCTATGCTTATATTCTCTAGAAGGACTCTTTCAGCTTTCTTCATTTCTCTAGATGGTGTTATAGAATCCTCCCCTCCATCTCCATGGGGTCTTTGGACTGAAGATTAGACTCATTCTGGTGTTCTATGCACTCCTGTGGAAATGCTTCTTGCGTGTATTAGTGTTGATTAATGCCAAACTTTAACTGATGCCTAGTTCAAACACTTATAACAGGACTCTTGTCAAATGTCCCACGGACACATTATCTTTACTATGAGTATCTTATCTTTTATGCATGGTTCAGGCACCACTAAACGTAATGGAAAATATTCTGATTTATAATGCTGTAGAAAAGTGAGAGGCAAACTCTTTAAAAACATATAAAGAGTGTCAACCTGACTATTTTCCAGTGCCATTGAAGTTGAAGAAGCAATATAGTAAGTTCTGGATCAAATCTGGTGAGGGAGGAAACAAGAACTCCTTAAAAGCAAAAGCAGAGAATGAAAAAATCAGTGACAGCCTTTGCCAAGGAGTTCAGGAAGGTACTCCTTTGCATTTTTAAACAAACAAGCCAATACACCCAAATTAATGCTACTGTCAGTATAAACCTTGTTGGTGTTTCCAGTGGTTTTTGGTTTGCATTGTTTTGTTTAATTTTTTAAATTTTTATTTCTTTCTTTTGTTTTTTAAATCTTAGTGATTAATGATGGTTGCTGCCAGGAGATAGAAACTTTAATGCAAAGCTGGGATAGTCCAACTGTAATTCAGAGCTGAAGTGACCGAGTGACTTTAGCTGCAGCTCAAGGTTCTCCACCATCTTTATTGCCCTCCTTTAGATACTCTCTAACAGTTTAGTTTACTTCTTATATTGTGACATTCAAAACTTCCTCATATTCTTCACACTTTTTTCCCAAACCATAATACATCTCCTTGTAAAAAACAAAACAAAATACCCTTAAATGTGAAAACAATCAAACAAGCACACAAGCTTTCTTTGTGTGTTGTTGGTGCAGTTCTTTGGAGGTTATAGCTCTGCTATTACTGCAGTGGGGTTGCAAAGTGCTTAGAGTACTTTGATTTAATCAAAACAAGTAGGTTAGGACATTACTCATGGAAACACCACACATTCTTTGACACCATCTTCCTATTTAGACTACATCTCAGGAGCATGTGAGGCCTCATCCTAGTGCTTGCAAGTAGCTTTTTGTAGCCATACAGCATTTTGCCTGCTAAATAATAAACGTACACAATCCCTTGTGCCCAAGACATTTCCGGGTAACTGAAAGATTACATCAGCCTAATCCACAAATATTTGGAGTAGTGTTGTTAATGTCTCCAGTGGGGGAAAGTGTCAGCTATTTCACTAAAACTGATTCAATGTTTTCTGTCAGTTATTAATACATAGCTTTTAACTGACAGAAATTCTGTGATCCCTACTAAATGAATTTGTCTTTTGTTTTCTTTTATGGGGTATTTTGAATGAACACTTGTTCATTCAGAGAGATCTGAATATAATCCTAGAATATTTGACCTGCTGAGTTTGGGATGTCTGAAAAGCATTTAACTGCAAAGCAAGTTTAGCTTGAAAAACTGTAACTTCTTTTTACTTTAATCTTCCATCATATGCAAAAATTATGTATCTTTTTTGTGCTTTGACAACATACAAGATACACCTGAGATATGGAAATAATAGAATCCGTTTTCCTAGGATCAAAAAGGTTGTGGAGTTTTCTTGCTTTCAGTTTTAGATCCAACGCAGCTCAAAGAAGCAACATTCTGAACCAGAAAACAGGAAGGAATATTAATCAAATGTGAAAAGGTTGCTGGAAAAAGAACAGCCTCAGAAAATGTTTTTAAAGATCACTTGTCAAGAGCACCATTATTTCTTTGGCCTATTTTTTGCCAAATTTTTGAAGAAATGGATAGTAAATTTTCAAAGTACACTATGTTCATATGTACTGTAGGACTGCTTAATGGCTAAAGAAAATTACTTAATATTGGCATTATAAGGAGATCTTCAATTCTCTATCTACTGGAACTCTTTTGTGATTATTTGCTCTCACCCAAACGAAAGGGCTACTTCTATCTCCTGACTGAGGGGGATGATTCTTAGAGCTGGATTTCTGATGTACATTTTTTTAATTAGTTGAAGGTTATTATTAAGTATCTGAGCAATTGTCAGCCTCAGAAGCTGACAGAGTGTGGTGTGACATCATGGACCCCATGCAAGTCCCGTCCCTGAAAACTGCCAGCATAAGCCACCCACTGTGCACATTCCCGAGGTATCTGAGGGGCACCAGGTCCCATTCCTCAGACAACAGCAACGCAGAGAGAAGTTTTAACCTACAGAATGAGTGTGGAAAATGCCATTTGTTAGAAAGAGAAATTGGTCTTGCACTTCTCATACAAGTTACTCCACCGACAAATGAATTTGGCTGGTAAGACTTGTGTTTATAACTAATAGATAATTTAGTAAACAACAGAAGTAACAAGTTTGTGTTTTTATAGAAAAGGATTTATAAAATCAAGTTTGTGAAGTATACTCAGTGAAAACTGTACGAAAGATGTAATTGATTTTACAAGCATTTTACAATTTGTTAACTTTTCCAAAACAACTAGAAAATGAAAGTTTTTCAAGTAGAGAACATATTCTCAAAAAAAAATTCTGCCTTTTTTTTCCCCCTGAAACAAAGCAAGGCCAATTCTGACATTTCTCAGAGATAGTTGCTAGTGATTATTTTAGGGGGAAACAATCTTTTTCAGTAGATATTTTACCACTGCATCATTGTTTTGACATCAGACTCTTCACATATGTAAACATATACTCTTTCTTTAGGAGGATCTACCCATTGTTTTACCAAAGCCCTTTCCTCCAAATAAGCCAATTTACTTTAGCACTATTATTAGGGCATCTGCTAGGATTATTTGGTACTAGCAAATCATATATTCAAACCTTTACTGGAGTTAGATTTTCTTTGCAGATGCACTTCCTACCTCCACAACGTTGCCTGAGATGTGGAATGTGAAATTCAGACCAGTTCTCATCTTCCTTGTCCTGCTTTGGCATCCATAACATCCATGGCTATACGTCATCCACCAGCTGACAGCTTCCTGGGGAAAGCACACAATGCATGCCTTGAACTCTGCTGTACCCCTGCCTGCAGCTCAGCCAAGTTTCTGCTTGGGCTGTCTTGCCAGTGGATCAACCATCTGCACATGGAGTGATGGCAGGCAGCACTCTCAAGTTACACAGTGTATTTAGTGACACTCAAAGAGGTTTTAATGACTTTTCCATTCACCAGCTGCAATACAACCTGTCTTTCTTGCAGTCAGTAGCAGCTAGAGTTGCTATCTTTTCCACACCTTTTTCTCTTAGATTTTATAGTTTTGGCACCTGTGTGTCAACAGGTATAAGTGGTGCTTGTGATTTGGCACTGCCACAGAGCAAGACCTTCCTGCTGAAGGGGTAACTCCTTGACAGGAACATGTGAAGCATCCAGACCAGATTTTCTTTGTTATTTCATCTATTTCTCAGAAAAATATGATGTCAACCTGTTTCTGTCATTCCAAAGCAGGACTGACATACCCTAGCAAGGATTAATGCATAGAGTGTGTATTGCTCTACATATTTAGCGATATGTATTTATCTGTATTATTGAGATCTTTGTTAATGCCCTCTGCTATCCAATTTTTAGCTGAGGTGAGTTAATTTCAATGACAAGATGATAGGCTTGGTCAAAATATAACAGAGTAACTCCTTCTCTGCAGGACCCCACACCCATCCTATTCCAAGGCAAAGGGACTGCCAAATTTCAATGGATGAGTTGGCAGGCTCGGGGAAATCTATAGACATCCTTCCCTGGGGCTCTGAAAGCAGAAGGACTGGGGAACCCAGGACATGTTCTCCTTCAAAATATCACATTTCCTCCATGTAATTCTCAACTCTATATGTTCAGGCTCCCATGTGTTTTCCAAAGATATATCTGTGTAGAATACTGGTCTTCTTCCACCAGGTCTTTATGTGTGTCTACTTACAAGGATTAGTTATGCACTGAATGGTTTGGGCTGATTCCAGACTGTGGGGAGCACTGCTCGTCCGGTTGCCACGGCTTAATGCAAGCCATTTATTAAACTGTCAAAATTGGCTAAGCACCAAATGCTGACTCAAGTGCAGGATATTTTTGTAAGGTGTTTATAAGGTTTTGATGTTGTGAACTGGGGGTATTTGAGAATGTGAATATGTGAAAGATGCTGCTAATGAAAATTAAGACAGTAACACAGACATGGCTTCACTAATCAGGAAAACCCATACATAATATTGTAAATTGCAGCACTAGACAATGTGAGAGAAACTTCACTGAAAATGTCAATGATTTTGTAAATGTTTGATGTAGGCAAGCTCACTTTTTTTTAATAGTAGTCAAGGATCTGAGTTAAAACTTTCACCTTTATCATAAACATTATCTTACCATAAGCAGTATCTCCTGTTTCCATACCCTAAATTTCAACATTCTAAAGTCTCCAGAAACAGTTCTGACTGAAGTGGAAGGGCACTTTTTGGTAGGCCACTGGACCAGAATGGCTACACATGGCTATCTTACAACCTTGGTAAAGGTCCTTGTCTATTGAAAACTTTATGAGAAATAAACTGTTAGAAAAAACCCCAGCAATTTATTCAGCAAATGATATGTATGGCTCATAAAATTCATCAGGAAATTCATAGGAGCCAAGCACTTGATGTGAATGAGGTAGAGCTTTCAAACTTGTGTATTTTGCTGCAGAAATACTGTGTGTTATATTTTTGCTCAATGAGCCCTCATCACCCTAAAATTCCTAGGTTGAAAATTGTAAAAACCTCAGTATTGCATAACTTTTAAAGTATATATCAGAATAAATTGCTTTTAAATTTCCCATTGATATGTGTGAAATCACCATTTTGGATAATCTGCCAGCTAGCAGCCAATCTGTGAACATTGTAACTTCAACAGATATCTCCCATTTTGATTGTAAACTAAGGGTAGACACATCTGCTCGGTGAAGAGAGCTTAACTAATGTATTTTTTAGGTAAAGTTTCATTCTCACTTGAAATGTCAGAAGAAGAACAGAAAAATAGGGACAGAAGAATAATTTTTTATATTTTTAACCTTCTGATAAGCAGGTGTCTCAGTAAAGTAATATATGACTGCTGTGAGGGGATTTGAAATCAGTAGTTAATTGTTGTTTAAGGAGACTGAATTGTGTTTCTTTTAAATTTGCATGATATGCAAACATAAGTCTTCACATCTCTTCGTAAAATGGTAGACAATTTCATGTTTTAAAAAGCTCTAGGAGAGAGCGTAAATGCCAGATGAAGGAGAATTTATTTTAATTTCCTAGCAGTTATCTTCCACTTTTGTAGCTCAGATGTGAAGTCCATTATGTGAGTGAAAGCTGCATACATTTAAATTACTTGAACTGTATTTAGGTTAAATTAAAAGGGCAAATGCATTTACTGAAAAGGGAAACCTTATTTAGCCATATGAGAAAAACAAATATACTAATGGAGACCAAACCCTTTACTCAGAACAAGTGCCTAACTGTTTGTATCAATGGCTGTAGAACAACTCTATGCGAAAAAAAAACAAGGAATGCCTTGAATTTACTAGACAGGTAATAAGAAGATTCTAGAGGATGATGACTGGAATGTAGATGTGGGTTTTACTTAAACAATCAAAGCAAAAAATTAAGGCAGAGAATATAATGAAAGCATAATCTAGCTTTCCTCATAACAATCTTGCTCTTTGATATCTTAGACAGTACAAGAATGACTCATAGAAGAAATAAATGCAGTAAAATTCTACCTCACCTGCCCTCTATAATAAAGGCAATGTAAAAATGTCACACAGGCATTGTACCTGAAGTGTTAGAAGAGTGGAAGATAAACAACACAGAAACAAAATCAAAGTCACCCTGCACTGTTGGGTCTGCAACTTCTGGAGTAAAATTTAACAGTGGGGGTTTTTAATTTTTTTTTTTTTTTCAGAGCAGTTTAACTAGAGAAATCTGAGAAAGCCTTTAGTTATTAAGTGATCCTGTACATCTGTTTGGATAGTTTTTCTAAATAGCAGATGTGGTTCATAAAAATTAATAGAGACAGCAACATACAACAGAAACAGAAATATTATGTCTGATTCTGATTCTGAATTAAATCCAGTATACGTAAGAGTAGCCACTCAGAAAGGAGTATATAATTCCAGTGTGAAGTCACAGCAAGAGCAAACTTGTTCCCAGAAACATCTGGATAAATATTAATCAAGAGATATTTCTAAGGAAGGATTTGCTGTTTTCCTCCTGCCCTTTAGACCTCTTGTCCACCAGGTGTAAGACAGACATACAGATTATGCACAGACCCTCTAGCAAAGCCACTCAATTCTCAAACACAGTACAAAGTTTTCTCCATAAATAAAGTGGAAGGCACTGAAGTGGTACAGACACTCTCACAATGAATTCATCCTTAACAGGAAGATGTGGAGCTTTCCGTGCCAAGAAGACTGTTTACCGCTGTGATTTCCATTACTGAAAACCCTGAAGAGAGCCTCTAACAGTAAGTACTTCTCTCAGTATTTCCAGGGACTGCTTATGATCTAACATTGTTCTGTTAAGACAACACCACTTTAAATGCTTTCCTAACTTAGTTCAAATATATAATTTATATTGAAGTTAACTAGTTAACTTAGAAGTGAATTCTTTGGTTGTTAAAATGTTATTACAGCTGCAGCTGAATCTATAAGTTAAAATGACTACTGACTTTATTTCCCTTCAACAACAGGACCTTTGTTTATTTCTTTATATTGCTTAAATAGAGACTAGACATGTTCTGTTCAAATGCTTTTCTATTAGACACACCTCTGTTTTACATTTGTGCTTCCTGCATTAAAGGGGTGCTTGAAAACTTTGAAAGTGTCAAATGACTGCAATGCTATGTTTTAAATTGTAATTGAGGGGAAAAGATATTGTGTTTTTAAAAAATAATGAAAATTAATTTTTAGCTACTGTCTTTGCAGGTCATCAATTAAATAATACATTTTCACTTTTAGTCCCAGCTGATAAAAATTATGACGTCCAGAACTTCAATTTCCTTTTTAAATTTTACTTTGTTTTTTTTGGTCAGTTTTCCAGTGAGTGACATAGTAATGTGAAACTTTACAAAGATTTTGTGTTACTGCAAGGTCACATACAGTGCCAGGACAGTCTAATGGCACTTGGTAATTCATACTCTCTCATTTGGTTACAAAATATCCACCACAGGCCTCATGGCTTATCTTGAGGTGACAGGAGATAATAGCTGCCAGAAACCTCCTCACATGAGATGAGGTTTTGTCAGCTGTCCTCAAGGCATTTAGAGATATTCCCATTAGGTTGCCCCTGGTAGATCCTTTTTGTGACAGCTTGGAGAGGCCTGAGACGTTTTTACCCTTAAGCGAAATCTGGTGTGGGATCAGTGTTGCTACACGAACTCTGGAAGGTGTCTCAGGTAGGAGCCTCTCCTCTCACACTGTCAGGGCAGTGAAGAGGGCTGCTCCCTTGTTTTTTCATCTTCCATTTGTGGGTGATGCTGCCTGAAACACTTCTAGACCAGGGAAATGGAGAAAGGAATGTCACAGTCAGAAGAGTTGGTTGTTCCCAGGTGGTGAAAAGGCAACTAAGCAGCAATGCTCTCAAGAAAAAATAAGAATGAATGAGTATAATGAGTGGTCATTTAGTAGATCACAAAATCATAGAATTGTTTGGGTTGGAAGGAAACTAGAAAGACCTTCTAAATCCAACACTGTCTTCCATGACATCATTCACAAGACAAGGTTGCTAAAAGCCCCATTCAACCTGACCTAAACACTTTTAGGGATAGGGCACCCACACCTTCTCTAGGCAACTTCATTTGAAAAAAAACCCCAACAATTCTTCTTTATATCTAAGGTAAACCTGTCCTATTTTATCACTACACTATCTGCTCTGATCATGCTCTGATCAGAGGTTCCTCTCTAGCTTTCTTCTCGGCTCCTTTAGGTAGTGAAAGCTTTCTGTGAGGTCTCTGAACTCTTCTCATCTTCAGGCTGAACAGCTGCAAGTCTCTTGGGTCTTTTTTTCACAGGAGAATTGTTCTTGCCCTCCAATCATTTATTCAGGTGACTTCATAGAAGATAGTGCTCACAATGTCCCTTTTTGTTGTGCAGGAACACAAGCTACAGCTGGAGCCTGTGTTTGTGTGGGTGTATAATCAGCAGTTCCGGCTTGCATCGCCCTCCCTCTGTTGGAACTGTTCCTGGAGGTGTTTCCATCTTCATCTGCACACTGTTGTAACATTTATCCAAGGACATTCGAGTCACCCTTGTACCCCTGTGAATTTACTGTTTTAAGTCTGCTTGGGAAGGTTTAAATCTATGCACTTCACAGGAAAAGTGGGAAGAGTACTCTCAGAGGAGTATCAGTCTTTGTAGTCTACCATGATGTACTAGTACAATGAATTAGAAAGCACAGTATGCTCTGTAGCTTACATATAATTCATAAACTGAGCTGTTAAGCACAATCCTGTCAAATTTGATAAAATTTTTTAAATTTCCTTTTTTCCATATTCTAAAATATCTCCCCACAAAGATCCATGTTTCTCTCGCATGCTCTGCAATATTTTGCACCATCTAGGACAATGTGCTTATTGAATAGCAGAAAAATTTCTATGATTAGCTTATTAAGGACAAAATAATTACATCACTTAAAAAAATTACTAGATACTTTAGACGGATGAGAAGTGTATGCACAGGTATAGGAAGGACTAGAAGCTGTCAAACAAATATTCATTCACTAATTTGTTTCTTAACACTTCAAGGCATTTTAATAGTATTTTGTTGAATCTACCCAATAATAAATATATTTATTATATTTTAAATAATATCTTTTATTATCAAACTGAGACATTTTAAAAAATATTAAAAAAAGCTTATATCTTCCTAGAGATGTCAAAAAAAATAATTATGAAATATCGGGAAAAATTCTGTGGAATTCAAAATTCTTCATTGTCGTTGCCTAGCAAAACTGGACACAGCCACTATTATAGCAAATTAAAGACCAAAGGGACTCAGTCTGCTGGTGTAGCTTATGTGTTCTGAGCACACAACTCATAAATGGTGCCTCACAAAATTTCACATAGACACAGTGCAAGTACCATAACCTAGTAAGTGAAAGTAAATCTATAAAAGAGAATTGAAAAATATTTGAAGGCATCATGTTTTTTTGTGAAAGTATTTAAAATGTGAAACCCAGTTAGTTTTTATTCATAATTCTTCTTATTCATTGTAATATTTCATTATGGTCTACAAAAAAATAAAGCCAGGAAAGTAGAAGTTACCCATAACTCTTTGCACTACCAGCCCTACTCAACTGAAGTTTGTACTCAAAGCCTTTTCGTATCAATATTTCACACTACTGATCCTTCCCAAAATATGGCTCTCCTAACATGGTATGGTTTAATAGCAGAGGCATTTGTACTATTTTGAACAGCACATGACAGAAAGGAAAGCACAGGAATACATTAGATTTTACCTGCAAGAGAACATACATCTGGGTATGAATGGAAGGCCTCTCCTGTCCCAAGCCCTGGAACTGAGAGGAGCTGCAAGAGAGGAATATCCCACAGGGACGATTCTGTGGGAAGCCGAGAACACTGGCACACCACAGCCTGGTCTGTGCAGAGGCACTGCTTCTGGCAGAGGTTATTGAGATCCCTGAGATCTAAGCTGATCCCTGGGAGCTAGAATACATTCAAAAATTATAGAGGAGTCAATTGCCTTCATATTTGAGAACTGACACCTGTCTTTGCAGATGATAGTTCAGTTGTTTGGCAGTCTCATCAGGCAGGCCCTGGATGCTGTCAAGATTCTGCTCATTTATTATTGAAGAGAGAAAGAGAAGACTTAAGCTAACTTTTGGGAACAGATCATGAACTGCATTACACACAAAGACATGCAAGCACATGCCAGCACTAAAAATTTTAACTTCTAAAATAAACATCAGTACAACACTCAATTTATGTAAATATGTACACTGTAGTTATGTATGTGTGTCTTATTTAAAAATAAAAGCCAAACACCAGCTTTTCTAAATTGAAGAAAAGATTCAGAGCTAGGAAGGAAATTTTGTGGTGCTGCTGGTAATTTTCCAGAGAAGTTATGAAAAAAAACCAAGCTCTTTGACAACTTTTAGAAGCTAGCAGGAAGAAAAGAAGCAGTGAAGGTCAAGCCAAGTAATTATTCAACTAAGACTTTAACTTTTCATGGCTATGTTTGAAATTTTAGCAACAAATATTTTACTGTATTTAAATGCAAACAAAAGTATACTTCTATTAATTAAGTTTGAAGAAATTCTCAGTTGCAGAACCAAATCCAAGAAATATTAAAACTGACATTTTTTTCCTTCCTACTTTTTAGCAGGATTTCATAAAGCAGAACATTGTGTCTCTTCCTCTCTGTTTTTACAGGGTTTTTTGTGTTTAAAAGGATGAATAGAGAACCTATGCATGGAGAAATGCAAGCCTTGCATAAGAAATCTTAATTTCCATAATTAGGCAAATAGAAACTGTAGTTTTAATTGTCCTTATAATATTGCATGATTTGAAAGAAAAATCTTATTTTAAATGGTATGTTTAAGCAAGTACTTAAATTTAAGTGGGTTCTCAGTACCTTCTGATCTCCAGAACAACATGAATATATGTTTCTGCACTCTCCTGAATGAGGTGATTTCTGAACAGTGATTTTCCTTCTCTCTCTCTTCTTAATTCTGCCTGCTATTTAGCACTATGGTTTTGGTATCATTAATTAGGTACCTTCTAAGTTATAGTCATAGACAAAATAGAGAAGTAGGAACTGAGTGTCTAACATCCCTCATCTCTGTATGCATAGGTATTTTTTATTTTCAGAAATTAAGACTGGCACTGATACCACCCTGTACCCTAAGCTGCCTCTTAAACCATGCAGAGGCACTGTCTCAGAATGTACAGTTGAAAGAACCTCACAAAAGGAACTGTGATGGGGTTAATTAGCATGTCTTTGTCCTAGGCTGTGCAAACCTTATGAAATGCAACAAGCACAACTATAAGGTTTTGTTGGGGCAATCCCCAGCACAAGAAAGGGCTGGGAAGAGAATGGATTGTCTTGGGTGGATGAGGGGCTGGACATGGGCCAGCAGTGTGTGCTTACAGTCCAGAAAGCCAAACGTGTCCTGGGCTGCACCCAAAGAAGCGTGGGCAGCGGGATGAGGGAGGGGATTCTGCCCCTCTGCTCTGCTCTGCTCTGCTCTGGTGAGACCCCACCTGCCGTGTTGTGTCCACTTCTGAGGACCCAACATAAGACAGATGTG
The DNA here is from genome assembly GCA_020086605.1 of Lanius collurio. NCBI lineage: Eukaryota > Metazoa > Chordata > Aves > Passeriformes > Laniidae > Lanius > Lanius collurio. Next base: position 4,041,411 of record JACBWW010000028.1, read on the forward strand.
GACATGCTGGAGCAAACCCAGAGAAAGCCACAAAGATGGTCCAAGGGATGGAGCACCTCTGCTATGACGACAAGTTGAGGAACTTGAGGTTGTTCAGCCTGGAGAAGAGAAGGCTTTGGATTCCTTTCAGTACCTGAAGAGGGCCTACAAGAAAGCCAGACAGAGACTTTTGACAAGGATATATAGGACAAGAGGAAATGGTTTTAAAGGAAAACATAATATGTTAGATATGAAGAAGAATTTTTGGTGAGACACTGTAACAGGTTTTGTCTGGAGAAGCTGTGAATGCCCCATCTCTGTAAATGTTCAAGGCTGGGTTGGATGGGGTTCTGAGCAAACCAATCTTGTGAAAGGAGTCACTCTGCATGGCAGGGGGGTTGGATTAGAAGGTCTTTGAAGGTCCTGTCCAACACAAACAACTCTATGTTTCTCTGAAAATATATTGTTCTCTGCCCAGAACAAAGGCAGCACTAAATCTTATCTATGTGACCATTAGAAGATGAACACTGCTAAGTTAAACAACTCACAGCTAGCCTGCTCCGGTTTCCTCTACAACAGTAAATTTTCTATGTTTAAGAATAATGACAATATCCTAGAAGAGAAGTTGATTGAAAATATGGCTTATATTCATGTGAGATACAAAAAAGCCTACCCTTTTCCACAGTTTCAGTTTTGATTGCTAGCATGAAAACAGAATTTCAGAATGCTTGGGTATTTTTTCCCCCTTTGTCTTTTTTCCATATCAGCCTCCCTGCATTACCAGTTAAATACTGTCCCCAGAGAGAAAGGATGTCATTGAAAGCAGCTGAGCTGCATGCAGGAAAAGCCATACCTAGTGCATTTCCTGCTTGGACAAGAAAATGCCACCTAGTTGATCCCTTTATTTATTCCAGTATTTATGGATAAATATGGGCAAACACTTAAAGATTCTTTAGTCTGCATGACAGAGCTTTAAAAGCACCGGTTCCTATCTAATAACAATTCACAAATGCAAATCCAGTAGCCCAACTTACATACAAAGCTAGATTAGGCTGAAAAAATTGACAACTGCCCCTTTTCTGAAAAAATAAGTTCTTGGCACTCCACCCCAACATCAAGAACAGAGAAAAATATGCTATTTCTGGGTAGCAGTTTTCAAGGTTGTTTAATATTCTGTGGGGATCTTCTTAAAGTTAACTCACATTCTAAGAATTTCACAGCACATCTGTGCATCATGGCATGTTTTAAGGGTTTTCTTGGACAACATATTTTTTCCTTAAACTCTTACTTGAGAAAACAAATTCAAGGCATTAATTGTTCTTCATCCACAATTTCCAAAGATGTATTTCTAATTACACACAACTGCAGCTTTTCCAACTCTTTTACTTCGTACATTTGCCCCATGTACTCTTGCCAAAAACTGCTACTGAGAAAGATGTTCACAAACAATACAATTTAACATTTGATCCTGCTTTTCTTCCTTCAACAGTTTATTGGGACAGTATTATTTAGCTATGAAATATACTACTTTTATATTGCAAGTGTCTTTTAGTAAGTACTTAGGATTGCTAGGATACTGTGACAAACCAATGGTAAAACTCTCAGTGCCGTCTATAACAAAATAGTTAAGCCAAAACTCAAAATACCAACCTTAATTTTTTTTTTTTTTTGTGAAGTCTAAAAGGTATGACAACATACCCACCCTATTTGCATAATGATCCTCTAACAAAGCAGTGGACCACAGCACATAAACACAACTGTCCCCACACTAATTATCATGGCACATTTCAGCCCAAAGGGAGTTTATCTGATTTATGTGCCTTTGGGAATGTGGTATGAAAATGTAATTGAAATGTGACAGACTCCTAATTATAGAGGCAACTGTATCAGTCAAATATTCTCAAAACAATAGCACGTGTAACTAACTTTGACAAAGCAATGGTGTTGTGAATTGATGTTGCTGACAATTCATATCCAGCTTACAGGGAATTCAAGACATTCTATGTTGTTTCCTGTCTGTGCCCTTGTTAAGATCCGACATGATGATGCAATGAGGAGTGACAATCATAACTAAGACCTTTCCTCACTATGGCAATCCTCTTTACGATCAAAATAATTCAATATATATTCTTGTAGAGTGTTATCTAATAAGAAAATCCTTTAATAAAAATAAAACTTTCTTCATGTTTTCCAAGGACAAAAATATTCTTCCTCTATGAAAGTCAAAATATTCTTATAGCAGTGACCTCAACATGTACCAGAGAAATAAGGTAGTTATAGCAACTCAGGTAGTGAACAACGTTTGGCAGCGTGCGACATTTCTCGCAAAGCAGTTAAATTGGAAATAAGCACACAAATTCATCCAAGCTAATTTCCCACAATTTCAGTTAAAAAGGCTCTTAACAAACCTTTGTATAACCCAGCAGCACATTCTAAGCTGGTGGGAGCTGTTTTCTCAGATGAAGGAATCTGGGACCTGTATGGACCTAAAGTCAAAAGAGCTGGAACAAAGCAAGTAGGGGATGAGGGGCACAGAATATCTGAGCAGTTTCTGGCAATGGTCCCTTACCAAGCATGGGAACAAGTGGGTACCTCTTCAGCTTGGAACATAAAGTGCTCTCATGGGCATATGAGCTCTGAGAGTTCAAAAGTAGTCTCAGACAATTAGATGAGTCTTACATCCCCACTTTTTGCATCATGTGGTTGAGAATGCTGCATCATCTGTCAGAATGTGTACCTGTATCAAAAAGTGACCTCTATGGCACACATTTCCTTTTTTCACTTGGATGCAGGCCTATTGGGGCATAATTCCATGACTCAGTCATTGAAGAAGCTGATTCTGTGGCTTCTCAGGTGTGAGAGATGATTTTGTCTCCAGTGTAGAGATTATAACCTCTACCCAACACTTTAACAGGCTAGAGGGAGGAGAGCTGAAGCCACTGACAAGTGAGAGCAAATGTAAGTAGCCAGTCCGCAGGATTCCACTAGCCAGGTATATGGAAGTCAAGGTGTTTCTACTGCCTTCTTTTGTTGCCTCTTGTCCCAACAGACAAGTGCAACTGATCTTGGAGCTGATGTTCTTCTTCCCAGAGATTAGCAGGGACAGGACACAAAGCCATGGTGCCTGTTCAAAATAGGTCCTGAGGAGTTGTTTTGAGTCCAGCTGGCATGGAGTTAAATTTTCCTCACAGCAGCCCTCACAGAGCTGTGCTGGGTAGTGGTTGCTAGAAGAGTGCTGACCACACACCTCTGTTTCAGCTGCTGCAGAGCAGTGCTCTCACAGCATAAGTGCTGCCTCTGTAACATTCTGCCCTGCCATCAGTGGGCTCAGGTGGGCAAAATCTTGGGAGGGGACAAAACGAGGGCAGCTAACTCACACTAGCCAGAGGGATATTCCGTACCATATGACATCAGGTATAAAAGTAAGGGAAAGAGGGAGGAAGGGAAGGCTTTTGTTATTTACTTTTGTCTTCTGGAACCACTGCTGCATGTGCTGAAGCCCTGACTCCTGGGAGGTGACCAGACACTGCTTACTGATGGGTAGTAAAGAATGTTTTTTCTTCCTTTGCTTGTGTACACCTAACCTTTTACTTTTGCTTTAGTAATTGCCTTATCCTAACCTATGGGTTGTTATCTGTAGTATTTCCTCACTCATGTCCAGCTGAGAAAGGGAACTGATAGAGTGATTTGGTGGGCCCCTGACATCCAGCAAAGGTCATCCAGTGCTACAGTGAAGCCAGAGGAGGTCCTAGGACAGGTGGGAGTCTGTTGTGGACAGCTTGGAAGGGCAGATAATACCCGGTAAGGTCACAGCTGGTTTAATCGACAGCATGAGTGAGCAAGCAGGATGAAGGCTCTGAGTTTAAACACTGAGGCAAGGCATCCTCAAACTGGCATTAAGTCAGGGCTGCTTAGCTGGCTGAAACCCAGATACTAATGCTAGTGCTCTGCAAGTCTGTTCTTAGATCTATTCAATTTGTTTGGTATCTCCTACCTCTCCAACTACAGTTAACAATTTTACTGCTGGCTTAAATAGCTTCAAGACTGCTTTGTAGGTGTGTAATTACTACAAAGTAATTAATCAATACCTTAAAAACCACAATCTCTAGTGAAGAAAAAAAAGAACTCAAAAGCAAAGACTGTATCTGAAACTTTCATCCTAGGAATGTAAGGAGATGGTTCTCTGGTAGAATTATCATGACAACTGCTGCCACACTGCCATTATTGACTTTAAGTCTTTATATCAGCAGTATCCTCCTCCTGAAGAGAGAGACAGAGAGGACGAGGTAAATTGTGTACATTTTCATCGCGGAGCAAAGTGTAATTCAGATTATGGATTGCAGTGTGCAACTGAGGATGCAAAAAAATGAAAGACAATTCCACTTAGATGTCATTGTCCTATAAAAACCCATGAGCTTCCCATAAGTTTTACTCCTGGCATCCTTCCCAGGCTTCTGCATTCACTTCCCCAATACCATTCTGATGAGGACCAAGTTCTTCCAATTTCTTTCGGTTTACAACCCCACCATCCCTATCTCACCCAGCTTTGTGGCAAAATTGGATCATCCAGCTGCAGAACTACTCTGCCAGCTATACCAAAGATACATTTTTTTCAGTGATCTCAGCTGAAATGAAACATTATATAACCTATGCACCAGCAGTGAATATCCCTCCCTTGTTTCCAAATTCTGGCAGGAACATGGTCCTAGGAACTCTTTGTGAAAGAGTTCCTGTTCTACAGAAGCAGGATTAAAGGCTGCAGCAGAAATATTGAAAATAGAATCATGGAGTCCTAGAATATTCTGAGTTGGAAAGGATTCCACAAGGATCATTGAAGTCCCGTTCCTGCCCCTGAACAGGACAGTTCCAAGTCACACCATGTGCCTGAGTGCCTTGTCCAAACACTTGAATTCTGTCAGGCTGATGCTGTGATCACTTCCCTGAGGGGCCTGTTCCACTCTGGGTGAAGAACCTTTTCCTGATATCCTGCCTAAACCTCCCCTGACACAACTTCATGCCATGTTAAAAAGTATTAACCTTGTAAGACCTCACTCACAAAAGGAAAGTGCAGATAGTGATACAGTTGGTAGAAAATTCTGAATGTTTTTTGTCTGGCCCTCCTGAAAGTGGTTTGAAGTTGGCATAATTTTCATTCAAAACTAGTTTTCATTTTAAAAAGGAAAAAAAAAATTCTCATCCCCCAGACTAGCAAACACCAGTGATTCAATTTCAGTTGAAAATTGTCTTGACATACAGCCAAATTATTGCAGTATTCTATGATTCCTGATCATTAGTCAATATAACATTTAATGAAATTTTTGGGGCAGACTAACAAGGAAGTTGCTTTTTTATTAAAAAGATATATTTTTGGTGAATATGTGAAATTATCATTGTACTACTTAGTACACTGTGCCTGACAATTTTAAATCTTCATGCAAAAGCAACTATTTTATTGATAGTACATGCTTTTGTTCCGAACTGTGTGAACAAAAAGAGAATAAGGTGAGATAGGGATTAGCTAATTGATGTAATTTTAGCAGTTGTCACTAGAAATTCAGTTTTATGAAGCTGTCAAATGAAGACTATTTTCTCAAACTTTAAAAATTCCTGCTATAAAATGAATTATTTTCAAAATCTATAAAAAAATGCACCTACTCATGTGAACAAGAACATAAGTGTCTTGAAGACTAAGACTTCATAAGACTGAAAGCATCTTATTTCATCATTCACTGAAACATATGATGAGCCCTGTTAATATAGTGGGATTTCACACTGATTAAGTCTCTGACAACTCATTCTAGCACAGAACAAAGTACAGGATTTTTCTACGTAGAATATTTGTGTTTGGCTTGCTCTATTTATATCTGTGTTATAAGAATACCTGCCTTTTCTGGAAGCATTTTAAAAGTAGGATGAAATGTTTATTGAATTAATTGAAATGGATGAGACTGGATAAATAGGATTAACTATGGCCCAGTTAAAAAAACCCAAAAAACAGTGAATTTGGGGAAAAAATTGTTTTTGGAAAGAGAAGAGATTACACAAGGTGATATTGAAAACAGCTTTGCCAGAATATATTCACCATGGTAGACTTGGTCATGCCTTTTTCAGTGAATCTCTCATCCCTTCACAGAGAGAAATTCTAAGCCCAAGAGAAGACAGAATCTGTTTTACATGTACATTATTAATTTTATAAGCATGATGAGTACCAGCAAACTTAACTGCACTTCTTGGATGGTGAAATATTGGCACACTGTGAAACACTGGTGGAATGTAACATTGATGCTTATAATTGCATTTCATAATTTGTATTTATTGGACTGGTCCTACTTCAATCGCACCCATGGCATACCACACTTTTCTATTTCAGTTTAGATAAGGTTTATTAGTCCCAGAGAGTAGAAACCAGAACAGACACTGATAATTGTAGTGCTCTTAAAATCTACCTCCCTGAAGTCCTGATTTTGCAAATAATCCTTCTGTACAAGAACAGTAACACTGATACCCCAACCAGCTTTACAAATGCAACTCCATCCTTCCCTACCTGCGGGCGGGAATGAACATTCATCAGTGATTCTCAACACTTATTGTTCCTTACATCTAATTTTATGATAAGTGTTTATTATTGTGAACTTCCATTCCACATTTATTTTCTAACAAAGTAATTACATGTACAGTTTAGCTGTAGTATTTATTTTTATTTTATACAATATCATAAAAATGTTATACATAGCACCATCTGTTGGCTAAGATAGCTATAACAAATGAAAAATAGTTTATGCAGATTAGGAAGTGAAAAGTAAACCAACAAGAAAACAGAGAAAGGGCCATAAAAATTTAGATGACTAAACGCATACTAAAATGATCTTACATGCACATTTTTCTGTAAGTTAGGGGATTTAATGCCAAATAACACTTTTAAGGTCGCTCTTCTAAAAAACTTTTGACACTTTTTGGAGGAAAAAAAGATGGGTATGAAAACACTATAAACACTGGTAAGAGTGATAAACTAATTCACCTGCAGCATCATAGCTTACTCTGTGCCATGGCATCATGTTTCTCTGAATCCTTAGTGCTCCTAATGGGAATAGAAACACAATTAATGAGGAAATTGATGGTGTTTTCTGCAGTTACACACCTATTTGGAGAATTTCTAAGGCAGAATGGTGTACTTCTCCCACGTAGCCTCCCTGAGAGTCTGTAAGGCAGACTGCTCCACGAGGTGCTGTCATTTTCTGAGGTTCATGTTGTGCCTGTGTGTGGCACGCAAGCAATCTCCTCGGCTGGTGAGTCTGTGTCTATATAAAGGCCAGCCACAACTGCAGTCTGACAGTCCTGAGAACACCTCCTCAGAGTAAAAATTCTGCAAGGAGGAAGTCTTGGTGTGTTAGTGCTTTTATCAATGCACCCATTCCCACACTTTAGACAGCCTCATGCCTGCCATACCTACCTGGTGTGCTGACCTGGATGAGAAGCTGGACAGGGACTGGGCTGGCATTTCCATGTCCCGCAAAACTCCATCTGACTATGTCCTACTGGTCCTGGAAATCACCACTTTAAGCAAAGACTACAAGACAGTGTCTGTCAACCCACTGTGTTTTGTACTGTTGCTGAGCAACGAAAAACTTTGTGACTTTTGTCTAGCAGTTTAGTGAGATAGGCCAGTAATATTATCTAAAAAAAAGCTATTAAAAACTCACATGTCCAGCTTTTTGCTGGTCCAAGTCAGGCAAGGAGAAGAGTGGATGAAATTCATTTTCCAGACAAGAAATCATATTATTCCATTTCTCTTAATTTAGACCTACAGAACTTGAGATAATGAAATCAAAAATATTTTTACACAAAGCTTAATGAGACAACTGAATTAGAACTTAAATCTAACAGTTGTCTCTTTATACAAAAACAAAGAGAATAAATACTTGTGAATTAAATACTTCTGTCAGGATTACCCATTCTTAGCTCTGCTGATATCAAATCAAGAAGCCTCTAGCTACCTCACACAAAACACAGATCTATTACGAACCCTCTTGATTCAAATTTGGTCAAAACATTTGGACAAGTTAATTTCGTGCAGGTGGGCTCCTTTGTGCCCAATGAGCTCCATATCTTGCTTTGTCTATTCAACAGAAGTGCAGTCATGCATTTGATCTGGAAGAGTTCAGAAGTGCTGGGCCACGCAATGTCATGGAGATCAGGTACTAAGGACTTGGGCACCTTAGCTCCAAATGAGTTCTGGAATTGACTTAGACAGAAACCCAGGACTGTTTCACAGTGTGCACATTTCACTCCAGACCGGCTGCTCTTGCTGCTCTTGCAGCAAGAAGGAATCTGACAGTCTTTCAAGACCTGACAACATATTTTATTTCCTCTGGCTGCCCTTTTAGAGGACCAGAGGAAGTCATAATTTCCTCCACCTGCCACTGTGAAGGAAACATTCACACAGCTCATCATTCAGGGAGCACAAGCCTCAGCACATCTAGTCCTCTGTAAATTAATAGTCCCTGCCTGGCTCCGTGGGCCCCGCGTGCCCCCACAGACACACGGGTGGGTTCAGTGTTATGGGCGGCAGCAAAGAGTCGAAAACGGCCTTTGGCGCGTTCCGGCAGGAGCATTGATTTCTTCGGCACTGTCCAAGGGTGCAGAGGCAAACACCAACAGGATCCCTACGCCCACAGTTTTAGCTGGGGGCTGGGGAAAGGCAGGACTAGGGAACAGGGACCAATGGGGAAGCTCTGGGGGAGTGATGAGGGGTGGAGGCCAACAGCCGAGGGGGGAATCCAAACTGGGGTAGATCAACATGGCAGAACAAGCATCCCAGGAGAAGCTTTTCTGGCCACCCTAACATGAAGTGGTTCTTGTGGTACTAGGGACTTGTCTTACTGAAAACTCTCTGTCCCTTGTAAGGTTTGTTCACCAGCCACCACAGTAAATAGTCCTGGTGCAGATATAGCAATAAATACAACTATTAAGGATGTATAATGCACCAATGTTTCTAATGGTATATTTTTATTTTCCCCAAAAGATATTAACAAGAATAAGGACCAAATTCAGCCCAGGACTATTGTGTTCACTGTACAAACCTAAAAGGCAGATATGATAAAATGGTCATTTTTATAATGAAAAAAATTAATAAAATACATTCATTACATTCCTGTGTCCATTCCTGAAATCTGGAAGATTATTGAGGAAGTTTCTAATAGCAGTTGGGACACTAATGTTTGTCTTTTTAAGAATCTCATGCACGACCTTATAAAATTCTGGGATTTACACATTTTTTTCTAACAAATTTTGAAATTATAATTGAAAAACCTACCAAGGTTATTATGCTGGGAATGGATAATGCATAATAGACAATAGAAACAGTAAAAAGAAAAGCTACAGCGCACTGAAGTTTAGTTTGATTTTATAGTAACACCTTTCATATTTGTCAATAGATTGAAAAATTACAGTGCATATCTATAACATATCATGGAAATCAATCAGTATGTGCTAGGGTACAGTTACAGCACAAAATAACCTTTAATTCCTACATATTAGTAGAAACAATTTGGGCAAAACAATCATACTTCATTCTCCTGCTATTCCCCTCTGCTCACCCACCAGAACAAATGGATTTCTATATTTATCTGCCAGAAGAAAATGCATGGAAAAATGAATCATTTAGGTTAACATGCCCCGGAATAAATGAAACCATGAATATTTTGCTTTCCAGAAGTCCTAAATGTCAAATACTGAAGAATAAGCACAGGTCAGCCAGAGAGGAGATCTCTAGTAGCCTTGTTCAGTGTATATTTGGTTGATAGTTTGCACTGCCATTTAATTTATATGAATTTGAGGATACAAAACCTTCCCTGTGTATCTTTGTGAGGCCTAACTTGCAGTCTTCTCTCCTGCTGGTCAGAGAACATTATAACCTCTACGTCATCATACTGCCTTTGCCCAAGGCAGGATATGTTTTGAGTTAATGTCATGTAAGCTGACTTTTCTTAACTCTTTTGGATAGTTTATATGCTAAGTCATTTTTTAATAAATCCGCATATACATTAAAGGACAAGACAGAAATTAGGACCAATCAATAAGTATCAAAATTATACCTGATCAGCCTGAGACAGTAATGTACAGAAGATACCTTGACTCTAGGAACACTTCTGGCACTGTCTGCCATGGAATATTCATCTGGAAGGAATAGCATACTCAAATGTTGATAACCAGAGGTTCAATATCTGGCAATTAGTAACAAGAAAGGAGTTTCTGCAGTCTGGCAGAAAAGGCATTCAGGGTGATCTAATAGCCTACAACTTCTTTGGAGGATTTACAGACATTACACAGTCAAACTTCTCAGTATTGATGAATACTATAAAGGGAAAAATTTCATCTAGGGAAGTTCAGACTGAACATCAGGAAAAGCGTTTTTATTGGGAAGTATACTGCAGCACTTGTTGTCCTGAGACACTGAATTCTCCATCTTATTCAAGACTTAATAAGATAGAAGCACAGTGTTGGCAACAGCCTTGCTTTCAGCAAGAATTTGGAATTCCAACCAGTGTTTCTGTGATTCTGTGATCTCATGTGATCTACAAAATTGGTCTGATCATGTGACAGCAGTGTGGAGCTATTAAAAGTGACCCAAATTCAAGTGATTAATTTCTCTAATGTTATAATAAATCTGCTGACACACTGGAGCCACTATAATGTTATTCTGAACCAGAGTAAAAGGCAAAAAAAAGAGGAAACATTTTTTTTTCTTGCCCTTTCAAACACTTAGATCCAGCATCAGCACCATACTGGAGAAAGACATGGACATGCTAAAATTAGGAGGTCATCAACACTGGGAAGTTGCACTGTAAAGTGGGCAACTTCAGTAGTTTATGGCCTATCCAAATGAATCAAGGACAGACTGTCCAGATCCAGTGCACAATGGAATGAACAGTAATAGATGCAATAGATTAAATAAACTATGTTGTATGTCTTCTCTCTTTCTTGTCTCCCTTAAAAATCAAAAGAATTTATATAATCCAAATCAAAGACCAGGATCTAACAGCAGAACTGGTGTTTGCTTTCAAAGCCCCACCATTGCTTTTACCATGCTCCACCCAACAGACCACCATTTGCAGACTCTTAGTTGGAGAGTGGATGTAAATTGAGCAAAGTTTTATTGTTTGGCAAGGTGGAAAATCCATTATTAGTTTCTTTCACTTCTGTGCAGGGCAGTTCTGCTCCACTTTCTCTGTTTAATGCAGTGTGACTAAAAATCTGTACCCTGCAGAAAGCTTTCAAGCAGTAGCTGAGCTTGATGCATTTGTGATGCTCTGGCAGCAATGAAGAGCAGTGAGCAGAAAAAGTGGCAAGGATCAGAGAATTGCTGAGCACACAAGACACTATACCTTTTGTCTTGCTGTTTTCTTTCTGTCCCTAAACTTAAGTTCTTGGCCATTCATCCATACCTGAGAGGAGCAAAGGTTCTTCAGCTGCTATCTTTAAAAGCAACGTATTTATAATTAGGGACAGAGTGACCAGGCAGACATTTATGAGGTGTATATTTCATTTCCTTTGCTCAGGTAAACAAGATAGAGAAACTGCTGTGAGTGCTTGGAGGACAGGAGGGTGGCCCTAGAGACAGATAAGGATACAATCATTTTTTCCCCCAAGATATCATTAAGATTTGTTGTGCTCAGATTTCCTTTCTCTTGTCTTCTGACTAACACGCTAATGTAGGCATACTATCTTAGGATCTTATTATGAAGGCTGAAAAATTAATGCTTTGAAGTTAATTAATACTGCAGAAAAGGAAGCTGGTCTTTTCCCTTTGTAGCAGCAGATGCATATACACATGAGAAGAAACACAGGCTAGAGAAGAGATTATTGTGATGGACATGAGACACCTGCCTAACCCTGCTCCTTGCTGGGAACCGTGCTCTCAGCACCTCCTCCTTTCCTTTTTTAGTTACTCTGACCAGGAGCTGTGTGCTAAGCCTCCTGTCCTGTGAGGCAGACAGTTGGAAGAGGTAGAGGAGTACCTTACAGAAAAAGAGATTCCCAAAAGAGGTCAAATTTTGCTTTTAATTATTTTCTTTTTCCTCTCATCTGTTGCTTTATCTAGAAGGCTGAAGAGTTTTATGTAGTATATCTTGTGTAATTAAGAATTAATAGGAGCTAGGTAGCAAATATACTAAGGAATGCCTTCCATTTGTTCCACTAGGTGTGCCAGTATATATGTATATATATATGATTTATACTTGACTTCCAAGACCAAAAACATTAGTTGTCTCTGAACATCTGGCTGGCATGTGCGAAATCTACAGTATGTATCATTAATCAGAATATCATAGTGGGGTTTGGTAATGAAAGATAGATCAGGTAAATTCACTGTATTAATGTAATAATGCTTAGAGTACCACAAAGCTGCAGCTTTTACTGTGCACTCAAAAAAAGTAATTGCTTTAATAACAGCCTAGAGTAAAGCGCGGTACTTTTATTTAACAAAATCATCTAATGAACATCTGTCTTCCTTCCTACTAGCTTGTTCTGTACAAAGTAGATATCACATTCTTCATTTCCTGTCATGGGCTGTTGTTTGCTATTAATGTCCTAGTAACTTTACATGAATATATGCTAGTTGTGCATGTGTACATATGTGTGTTCATGTATATAGGTGTATACATAGAGAGAGAGATAGAGGGGCATGTGAATACTTTTTCCTTTCTTCTGACTCCTCTTATTTCTCTATTAACAAACTAATTATAAGTGAGGGATAATTTGTAATTAAATTTCCATGGGAAATGATTTTATGTTGCATGCAGTGCTTCCCCTATTAATACCACCCACAGATTATTTTTAAATTTTATTTCTATTTGATTGTATAAAGAAAGATGGTCACTTCTTTCCATGTGTATAATATGGTGACTGGAAGGATTTTTTGCTCTACAGCAAGTTAAAAAATGCACTTAGAGGCTATTGGCAATATGTTTCACACATGAAAAATCCCTTCATTTTCTGCCATTTAACAAAGCTCTGGGAAAGGTATTTCAGGCACACTTCAAATAAGTTACAATATAAACTGTGCTTGAAACATAATTAGTACAGTTCCCTCTTTTCACCTGGCAGAACACGTGGTTTAAATATTCCTGCTTCTTGTCTTATCAAGATTTTAACAATCAGTGTTTTCCACAATTAATGTCTCAATTTTAAACATAAAATACCTCCTTACACATGGGCATGCCTATTATCATTAAGACTCAACTCAGAAACACTAAATAATTAGAGGTAAATTGGTGGTGGAGTTGTATTTTGCCTAAACTTTGTTGTTGTTTTTAATTCCAAGAAAAATCAGTTGGGTTATAATTGCCTTTAACTGGCATTCACACATGATGAAGCTTTTTCTCTTTACCTGAAGCCAAGTAGCTCTCTGACGAAATAGTTTATTTTCAGCATTTGAAAACATCAAAGAAAATTTATTCACACCATGCCGTCCAACCTTTGATGAGGAGAAAATGGTGGTTGGGAGACAAATAGAAAAGAAACTTCATCTTTTATTCCCAGAAGTAGTCTCCACATTGTACTTCCATTTGAGCCATTTTTTTTCTAAAGAATTGTTTTCTCACAAAGGTTGTTTAGCACCCAAGCTGAATAGTTCAGCAATCACAATATAGAGGACATTAGTCCCTATCACTCCAGACCTCCTAGTGCTGTGTTTTCTTTTAGTACAGAAGAAACTCTAAAAGCCAGAAGATACCTTCCCTCATAAGATCACTAGTCCTTCACTAAAGGTCAACAAAAATATCTCTGGTGCTATGTGGGAATCTGATCATGGCATCCCTTCAAAGGAGTTATGAAGGGACTGAGCAAAATGCTAGATAGGGCCTCCATATTTCTGCGACTAAAAGCAAGAAGCATAGTGACTGACAGAGTGATTGTTTTTACAGGTATGTCAGAAAGCAAAGCTAGGAGTGAGTTATCAAAGGCAGAGAAAAGATGCAATAGCACAATGACCAGATAAAAGAAAATTACTGTCATTAGCCTGGATAGTCCCATATAACATATCCAGAGTGAAAAGTTGTCCTCAGAAAGAAGTTTTATTCTGACTGGTTCCGAAGAAAAGGAGCTCTCTCTTTGGCAACTCTCTTCTATCAATATCCTTCCATGCACTGACTCACAAACATTGTTGAAAAATATGTAATGATTCTGTAGGCGTGGCTCATAACTACCTTAAATTAGTGAGAAGTTAGTTTTTTCTGGATATTTGCTTATTTCCATTCCAACTTGTAAACAATCTAGTCTGAATTTTACATCTGTGCTATCGCTACATGTGAAGTCCTGAGCTGTTTTTTGTCTTTGAGTGTTTAGACTGCATATCTGTGGTGATGCAGAATAATTTTTTAGGGGTTTGTAGCTTTCTATGCCTTTATCTCTAGGTGTCAGTTACGTGTCTCAGCTGCCAAATCAATTTCATGTGTTCTTTCAAAGGCTTGTTCTGGTTTCCTGGTGATTTATACTGACAATTGTATTAGGGTATTGGACTTAGAAATGACTCCTTTCTTGGACAAGGAATCAAGGGGGCAATGGAATGAGGTTAGTGCCTGATTTCAATAAGACAGAGATTTATAAAAAGAGATGTATAACTCTATGCCAAGAAATTCCTTTTCAATAAACTAAACATTCATCTTTATAGTCTTTCATAGCCTCATATTAAATACCTCTTGTTCCACATTTTCTTTGAGATCTAGTGGTAAAATACACATGTTCTCTACCATAAACTACTATTCTGACAAGTGAATTTTAAAGATATTGCATTGGCACTAGCTCTCCCAAAGTTGTTATCATTAAAATTTGCGTGTGTAACACAAATAATAGCAGAACCAGAATCTGCTTCATCTGCAGAATTATAGGACTTTACAAAGACAAAAATCTAGTATGAAGGTTCTTAAAGTACAAAGCACATCAATGTTTAGAGTAATTTCTGACATTAGCAATGATAATTAATAATCCTAATTGACACTAGCACCTTGGAAGTTGTCCAATCCAGAAAAATTCCTAAATCCCAAACCAAATGTGAGGTGGTATAATAAATCAAATAATAGGTATTATAATCATGCTAAGACTGCCAACAGAAGATTGTCTTTATTGTCATTAAAATTTGGAGCAATGGAAACAGAAGGATGCCCTGCACCTCTGGGGAGGAAAGGGCCTGAGATGAATCACTCGCCCACAGCTCCATGGCACCATTAGTCCTAAAGCTCAAAACTATGCTTTTCTTGAAGCAGGCACAAAAGCTTATGATTCAGACTTTGCAGTCTGAGATGAAAAACCTGACATTTGCTGGTTCTGGAAGGCTGATCATCCTGCGTAATGTTCTTTAATATAATTTTCCATGCAATTGTAGTATTTATAGTGCATTTTGCACTGCTGTCACTCAAGCACTGCTGTGAATGCTCAGTCAAAGTTTCGTTCCAAAAAAAGAGTGTTGTATGGCCTTGTTAACCTAGTTTCTGCTCAGAATTAATATTAGCATGATGACTTGAATTATCTCCTCAGATAATCACAATATGGCATGCAATTTTGAATGTCATGTTTGTTTCACTCCTGGGAAATGGGAATAAAAAATTGCCTGGAGCATTTTGAATGCAAATAAGTTACCTCTTGGCAATGGCCACCTTATATTATATTATGACAATTTTATTAAAGGCACATCCAAACTGATTAAATATTTCCATAGAATTCCACAGTCTTTTACAATTTCTGCTATTTAAAATGGGCATTTTACATAGGGTTGCTGATAGACATTTTCTTGAATGAGGAGAGCAGTGAAAGCTAGTTAAACTTTGTGTAAACGAACTTCAATCACTTATTAAGTGAGAAAGAAGTGGGGAAATTAATTATGAATTACAATTGTGTGTATCATTTTGATTAAAAGTAAATATTCTAAGAAGAATTCTACTATACCTTGAAACTTCATTTAATTGTGAAGTTATCATCATTTAAAGAGAGTTATAAAGATTAAAACCATATTTTCAAAATTATTGGATAAAATTTTACGCTATGTGAAATAGATGAAATTCATGAAAGATTTGATGATAGATTTAAATTATTTAAAATAGCCAATATTTGTGATCGTTCTGTTAATTTTGTTAGCTCTCGTTCAAATTCTAGTTCAGCATTTAAAAATTTCACTTTCTTTATGTGTACAACGTTGAATCAGCATATAGTATTTCTGAGCATAGGCAGCTAATCTTGCTGTCAAATGCTGTAATAGGATGGTTTATGTTTTTACGTAAAACATCTCAGTCATTAAAATACTCTTTGTTTTGTGATGGCCTCTGATGCTGTTCTGAAACCTTGTTAGATTTAATAGATACTGGTGTAGTAAAGTCAGATTAAGTCTGGGTAGTTATTAAAATCTTTATGAAATTAGTAAACTCTGCATTGATGTTTCTAATTTTATCACCAGAATACGTAGTAATAATATGTGCCTGCTGGCTGTATGACTATTCTGAGTATAGACCATTTCCGCAGAGCATGTCATAGGAAAGGACATAATCATAAACATGTGGGGTTGAGGATTGTGAAGAACAAAACAGGACAACCTGGAACATCATCCACTTTTATGTGCATAACTCACTGCACAGATTTGTCAAATTTTTATTAAAATTTTTCAGTGGAAGACATTCACAGCTTCTGGATATCCTTTCACTTTTTACAAGATGAGTATTTGTAAGGCCTAAGCTCAGTCCATTCTGTAAATTAAGCCTATAACTTCTACTTTTCTTCTCAGAAAACAATTGAGCCTTCTGAGACCATTTTTCCATACTGGAATATTGTCACAATATATTACATCATGGACTTCTCTGCTAGGTTTTAGTTTCAGTAAATGACAAAAAACATCCATCAGCCTCTCCTCAAGGGACACATTTCCTAAACCTTTACCATTCTTATTTTTTCTGTCTGACCCCATTGCTGGAGTTTTTCAAGACTCGGTTGAACAGACTGGCAGATAATCTCACCCCAGGAAAAGTTGAACCTGATCTTCTGAAGTCCCTTTCACGCTGGGCTGTTCTATGATTTCTATCACCCATTGTTTGTATTCTTGCTGAAATGTATGCTTGGTCTTCATCATCTAAAGGCTCTCTAATGATTCATATTCACCTTACTCTCAAGAAGTGGACTAGAACTAGAGTTCTGTGGACTAGAACTCTGTTTTATATCAAAGGGCAGTATTTCAAAATAAATATCCCACAACTGCCTACTAATGACAGGACTAAAATTAAGAAAATAGAATTAGCTGATGACAGGACTAAAATTAGGAAAATAGAATTAGCTGTCATGAATTCTTGACACAGTTCACAAGGGTTTAAAAAACAACCTTGTGGGGAGTGAGAGCTACAGGTCTTCAAGAAGTCATAGACTAAGACTTTGATCAGTTCCTTTCACCAGCAATCTCAAATAGGAAGGCGATTCTGGTTAAACAAACAAAAAAAAACATCTACAGCCACTAAATGTGAGATTACTCTTAATCTCTAATATACACAGATATTTAGATACAAGATGAATGTCACTGGCTGCAGTAAATTGTCAGTGCTTCATCGATTTCAACAGAGTGATGGCACTTTGTTTAGCAGAAAACACTGTGGATAGATCAATGACTTAAGCTTGTTGCAGTTACAGTATTTTTTTTAATGAAGTCGTACTGGCTGTACTGAGGTCATCCCTGGTAGCTGGTACACAGAGTCTGTCTTTCATTTCTAAAAGATGGTTTGTAAAAAAATGCAAAACAAAACAAAACAACCCCCAAAACCCATAAAAGACAAACGTAAGAAAAAGAAATAATGATGATTTCTTTGAAATCATGTCGATTTACATCTCAGGAACATGGAACCTTCTGGAAACTTTTAACACTCTTTCTGACAACTTAAAACCTGTAACTCTGACATTCTAGACAAAACACAGTAATATTCCTAACTACTTCTGAACAGGACCCCTATAAGCCTAGAATCAAAAAGTCTTTCTGCAAAGACATCCTGGCAATTTGCAGAGGAAAGAGTTTTCTGAGAGCTGAGGAACTGGAAAGGGCTATTGATAAATCAAAAATCAGAATCATAATGTTAATGAAGAATTTCTTACTCTTGTTTTTGAATTAAAAATTCATACTGTTTTTTGATTGGTTCTCTGTTTTGTTACTGATAGTTTATTATAATTTAAAATAAGTATAATTAGAAGAAATTTACATAGAAATCCAGTTTCAGAGCTAGTACTAGATGGTGGTCAAATTATTTCTTAAGTTTAAATGGAGCACCCACACTCAAGTTTTTCCTTCTGCTTTATCGTGAATAAGTTTACCAAGACCTTTCTTCTTCAAATACTGTGGACATGAACCCTATGCTGGCCAAAAGAACATCCATTCACACAGTTTTTTTCCATCTGTGAATGTAGTTCTAAAAGCAATGATCACTCAGAAAACATAGAGTCACACCATGATTTAGGTTGGAAAAGACCTGTAATCATCAAGTCCAGCACTGTTAACCCAACATTGCCAAGTCCAGCACTAAACCATGCCACATTGTCATGTCTTTAAAATACAACCAGGGATGGTGACTCCATCACTTTCCTGGACTGACTGTTACCATGCTTTACAAAGGCCTTTTGCTGAAGAAATTTATACCAAAAGCCAATCTAAACCTCCCAGGTGCAACTTGAAGGCATTTTCCCTCATCCTATGACTTTTAATCTGGGAGCAAGAACCAACCTCCACCTGGCCAGAGCATCCTTTCAGGTAATTGTAGGGAGTGATAAGATTCCCCCTGAGCCTCCTTTACTTCCTCTAGACTAAACAACTCCAGTTTCCTATGTCTGTCCTTGTACATTTTGAGTTACTTAAAACATTTTGAGTTAACTATCCTTGTACATTTTGAGACACTTGCCATTTTTAATTGTGTCAACACAATCTGTATCATATTTTCAAAAAACGTATTTTTGTGCTTCACTTATTCTAACACGAATTTATGGTAATTGTGCTGTAGAACACTCAATTCACTTGTTAAAATAAGAGTAAATTAAACAGCAAAAATAATATTTAGATCCTAAAATTACTTTTAAAATTATTAATTATTACTCACTTTGCCATTTCCTAGGAGCTGAAGGTTTCCAGAACGATTGTTCATTGTTTTTGTAACAAAATACACTTCTTGATTGCAGTCTGAACCCCTTCTTTCACTACTGCTTCTGAACTTGAACAGATGCCAGAGATGTAACATTATATTTGAGAAGCTGAGACTGTTATTATTTTACTTTTTTGTCTTGAATTGATATGGTTATAAAACTGATTCAGACAGTTAAGTCTTAGCAAATCTTACCATTATTAAAAAGAGAGAAAAAAAGCCTTTACAAGAAAAGAAACATTTACTATGGGCCTAAAATTATTTAGCCAAAATATAACCAGCATAACAAGCATTTCAAGAATGAAATGCTTTAATAACATATTTTTAAAGGAGTGGGATTTTCCCTTTCATAACTGTTCATCTCTAGTCATTGTATCAAAGAATTAGGAAATGAAATATAATCAACATCAAAAAAAGGACAGTTATATCCCAAAAATTACTAAGAAATATAGTTTTATCGTCTAATCATATGGTGAATTAAGACCAAATGTAACTCTAGGCAAACACATGTACTTTTCATGTATACATAAGCTTATTGCAGATACATTCTCATTCTGAATCTTCAAAAAAATTCCTCAAGAATACTTCCTTACTGGATTTATTACATTCATATACCAATTATTTTGTAGCTTTAGAGAACAACAGATAATGGAGTGGCCAGTAACCCTTCAGGGAAGCACCATAAAAATGACCCCAGCTAATCTACTAGTCTAGTAAGCAGTTGTTACAGCAGCATTTCAGTTAAAAAAAGTCTCCCTATTCATTTATCAAATACAAGCTTGTTGCCCAGTCTCAGAGGACGACTTTATTTTAATATAAGATCCATAGAGGTAAAAGACTCCATCACTAATCCAGGAAAAATCATGTCCACCTTACAAAGCCCCATTCTGATGTAGAGAAGAATTCCACTGATGATTAAGTGGTCTTAAAAGAGGAAACTTAATATCTACCAAGCAAAGAGAAAACAATTAATTCTGGATGGCTCTAACGAGTTGATCTATGAGAAGAGCTTTTTGTCTTAGAAGTCTCATTTCAGTCTTGAAATAAAATGATTCTCGTCTCCAGCTGCTGGTAGTAGAGCTCAACTCTCTGCCAAACTGGGGCAACCCACTGCAAATTTCTTCAGCATGTTCTACCTGCCATAATCCTACCAAATGCTGGGGTTTTTAAAAATTAATTCAAATTCTGGATCCTGTTATTTGGCATTCAAACTGAAAGAAATTTGAAAAACAACAACTAGGGAAAAGCATCTTGATGCTATTGAATAGGTTTAACCACAGAAGTTCAACTTCTGACTGACAAACAAAGGAAAAAGGTTCTCCTGCATATTTTCTAAAATGTGCACTGATGTTTTTTAACTCCTTTGCTATCCTTCCTCTAGAACACATAATTTGTCACCAGTGTCTACCTGAATAACCATGACTTTATTCAGAATGATTGGTAAAGTTTACTCTGTTTTTCCAAGCCTCCTCTTCTTTGCCTTAATTTTATTATTTTTTCCATGGCCTGTTAAAAGACACAGCCTTGGCTGAAACCCTTGTCCATATTTGTAAGTTATCTCTTCATCCTGACTACAGCCCACTAATTGCAAATCTTTTTGTGTGAAATCATACCTGATCATCATCTAAAATGATGAAGTGTTGTATTTTTTAAATGAAAGAATATGCTTACAACCTTTGTCTGTATAGAACAGTCTACAGGATCTTCATTCCAAAACATTTTTTTGGTATCTATCCCATGACTAGTGGAAGAGCCTAACACATGTGTGGCATAAATCCACACGCAAATCTCTCCAGCACTTCAGACTGCAATCCAAATTCCAGCAGAGAGCATAGTTAGTGCCAGTTTCTAGGGGTAGATTGGGAACTGTCCCAAATGATTGTAGCTACTAGTCTACCCCTCTGATTATCTGTTTTCCTATCACACCTGAAAAATAAACAGCAAATACATCCAAGATCTTGCTTTCCAGTTACCTTGAGCCTTTGATAAAATTGAATGGTTTACTACACTTGAGATTGCAAACTTCTCCAAGGCAGAAGTATAACTGCTAAATGCAATGGGGATCTATATTGTCAATCCCATGACAGTTCCAAAAGCTTGAAATTGAGACCTCATGAAATCTTCTTCATCTCCTGTAGCTTGAATAACTTCCAGTTTCTCTGTGTTTTGTTAAACCCTAAATCAAGGAAGATGTGATGATATGACAGATAACTGCATTCTTGTGAGAAGAACTTTATGCCCTTTGCATCATTTATTATGTGAAACCTTTCTACAACAAATATTACTGGCTGCTTTCTTCATTGAAGATGACAACATGATATTTTTAATACAGCTTTTTCCTATACTTTCCTTGAAATCTGTTTCTCTATTGGTTTATTTACATGCATTTTTTTTTTCATATCTTATACACCTTTACTCTAGGATTTACAAATATATTTGAAACTGCAGTAAAGTCCATTTGCAATATATTATGCAGGTACATAAATGACTCCAGTAATTTTGAATCTGATTGCATTTTACATTGTCCTTTATTATTTAATGAGACTTCCAGTTCAGTATCATCGACCTTGGCTATGACTTTAGCTGCTGAATCTTTGCTCTCTTCTGTCTTTTCTGAACAAATTGCTCAGCCTAAGTGTCTTGTCAGGTTCAAGAACCTCTTGTCTTCCCAGAAATACTTTTCAGAAAAGCAAAGAAACAAAAAGAAAGTAGAATCCAACCCTAAACTTATGGAAACTGAAAGAAGACAAGTTTGCCTGATCCAAGTTTTGATTGCTGTAAATAACATATATTGCAAAATTGCAGTGCTTTATTAAGAGTAATGTGTCCTGGAAATGAGCAAACTGAATTCTGATAAAATCGGACCAGGTCATGAATTTATAAAAAACACTGTGAGCATACTCTGATTTATGCAGATGTGGTAGAAGGCCTGTGATTAAGTGTCAAATGATTGTTCTTTTTTAAAGAGGTTTGATGCTTTCTTATTTCTCTCTTGGCTCTTTATCCTTAGGTCTAAGTGTCTTCAGCTAAATTTTCAAGTGACAATTGTTAGAAAGGAGGAGGAGAGTGACACAGAGAGAGACAAAGAAGAAAGATTTGTTGAACTACATGCTTTATTCCTAAGGTCACAAATGAGTTTATGTGGAATTTGAATTATTGTTATGTGTCAAACATTTATGCCAATTAAATGTTATCACAATGCAAAGTAAAACTGTTCCTATATTACTCAGATAATTCAAAATTTTACAGTTTTCCCTTAGCAAGGTTGCTGAGCACCTGAATGGCTGTGCAATGGTCTTATTTCTCACAATTATTGATAAACAAATGTTTCCTGACCTGATCCTCAAATTTCCTCCCCCAGTAAACCTGAACTACTGAAAAGAACCCAAAGTCATCAGAACTGGTCTGAGAGAGAATGTCCCTCCTCTCTGTGCCAAAGGCAGCAGGAGCCCACCTGTATAAACAGTGGTTGTATTCATTGGATTGTGCCAACTTTTTCTGAGAAACCTTGTTCTCGTAAGATTACAAATACCCTTCCTGACTTTATTTCTTTTTTAATGTGAGATTTCAGTAGAGCTACCATGAGGCCTTTTTTCTTCAAGATTTCCTGTCTAGGAAATGAGACATCTTGGAGGTGACAGTATTTGCACCTCTAATAGCAAAGGAGTAATGTTGGCTTCATGCCCTCATTGCCTTGAATTTGTTCTGGGAAATAGAATTGCCTCAACTGCATGAGCGACCCAAAATAGGGCAGCTTTTCTCTTACTTCCTTGGTACTTCTTGAGTTGCTGGGTTTGTCTATGTAAATTGTAAAATTTTTTCATCCTTAATGAACTTAATGTATTGAAAACTTTCTGCTAGTTCATATGTAATGCAAATAGATCCCTTTAATTTTAGCTTAATCAGCTGCAAAACAGCACTTCCTATCAAAAGAATGTACAAGACAAAGTTAATTCTCTCTTAGTATCATGTTTTTCAGTTTTTCAGGCCTTCCCACTTCAAGACATTTAAGGTATATTGAAAGTACCAAAAAGTTACTGGTGTTGGAAGCTTTAGAGCTGGCTTTTCTTTTTCTTTCCTTCTCTCCTTGTTAACAAATTGTCAGATAACAGAGTCAAACAACCTAAGTGAGAAATATTACCTAATAAAACTAAACATTTGCTCACACCCTATGGGCCATAGTGGAATTAAATAGCATGATTTAAGTTAAATATACATTTTTTCATAAGTATTCATGAAAGTAAAGATATTATCATTACTGTGCACACTTCTAAGAGAAAAATATTCATGGCTCAAAGAAAAAATTTCATACTGGATTTAAAATCTTCTAACAGTAGTTTATTCTGGTGGCTATAGAAGACCTTAGCCCCTTATGGTGTAGGTTGACAGGCCTGGCAATATTGTTGGAGCCTAGGCACAGCTGCCATTTTAATTCTTGTATTTCCTCAACTATGTCGTAATTGCATGCATAATTATACTGCATTTTACAGCTAAAACTAATATATGATTGGCTTTTTCTACTTAAATAATGACAAAAGTAAAATTATATCAATTATATTTAAGAATTTATCTTTGAAAAAAACTAACATGGGTACTGAATTATTAGTTATATCATTTAAATTGAAACTATAATGTGATGTTTGAAAATTCATTTTGAGAGCTTGGAAAGCTTAAACAACACTGTTTGCTGAACTCTTTTATCAAAAGCAAACTCTGTGAGTCCTATGGAGTGCTCCCTTTCTCTCACTCTCTTCAAGCAAGTGGTCACATTTAGTCAACAGAAATTATATCTCTGTATCATCTTATCAGGAAAAAAAAAAATATTTCTTATTCCCCCCTTCTTGTCTGTTTTGGTGTCGAAATGATCTGTGGGAAAAAGACACACTGATATGCATAAACTCATCTCTTGTTTAATCTGTCTATTACTTGATGGGAACAATTCTTTCTCTTTCTGCTATGTAATATAAAAAGAAATTATTATGTTTTTAGAGATTATATTTATCAATTAAAGTTGAGATTGTGAACTTTTATAAGTAAGACATATGACCAAAGTGGACAGTGTATTTGCTTTCAAAATATCTTGAAAATGTCAGACATTTTTAGGCTTCAAAAAATGGTAATGCTTATATTATCTGCTGACAAATGAAGGTAACTAGAAAACACTGTTTTTTTGATTTATTTTTTTCTTAGGGGAGAAACAAACAAACAAAAAGTAATAAAAGAATCTAAAAAAAGAGACTCTTAAAAAATTTAGAAAAATTTCAAATCTGAGAATGCTAGGGATGGTAGTTTTTTTGGAAAAAAATGCTGACAATTTCCACTGATTATTCTGTGTTCATTTTCCAGCCTGTTATCTTAACCGGTTGTGTTTGGAAAGAACCTCAGACACCCAGCTCTCTCAGCCAGCTTGTGAGCAAATAGTGTTGCAATGTCTGATTCAGCAGAAAGCAGGAGTTCTGCACGTTTTTGCTGTGGAAGTAGAAGCCAGTACCACCAGCCAACAGACCAGCACACACACATTGCCTGGGCTCGCCAAGGACCCCAGGTGTTGCCAGTGCCCTGTCCTCCAGTGGAAACCTGCACCTGGCAGAGGACAGCAGCTCCCTGCGGGTCTGGTGATCCCAGGGACATGCCAAGGGGGCTCTCTTTGCTGCCTCAGCTGCAGAAAGGAGCCACAGCTTGGGCAGGGTTTCTGGGAGACTGCAGCTCGTGCCACAGTGCTGGCAGCTTGCCTGGAGCCTCAGGGTTTAGAAAAGGGGTACATGATCCCACAGGATGAAAAGGGCTTTAAATCCCAACTTCTCTAAGCTGCAGAGAATGTATTGGGTAACTGAGAAAGGTAGTGGAGTCTTGCAAATACAAGTCAGACTTTCTAACGTTTACAAAGCAGCAGCGAGTGATATTCCTTTGTAGCGCTTTTTCAGTCCCATTGCTTTTATTCTTTTATTTTTCCTCATATTGAAGGGATATCTATGCCAGGCGTAGCCAAAGACAAAAAAGTTAAAATATAATGAAGTGTAACAGCATAATTCTCAGATGTGTTAAACACAAAATTAACCTACATAGCGATTTATATCTCTTTTTTCCTGTTTTACCATACTTTTTTTCAAACACTCTTTGAAAGAAACTAACCAAACCACTCTCCTTTTCCAGGGAGAATGTTCAGAGACTTGGAACACTCACAATGAGATTTCATGCAAACTATCCCCTAAATTTTTTGTAGCAAGTAGCTGCAAAACCATGACAACAGACCCTGCAGCAAGAGCACAGGGAGAGACAGGAACCCTGGAACTCCTCTTAGAAGAATGTACAGAACCAGTCTGTTTAAACATGCTAAAAAACCCTCCACATAATGCCCATATCTATGACTTCAAAATCGTTTTAAAAGTTTGGTTTCAATTTATAGTATTAAGTTTTTAGTAGAGGTTTCCAAGCTGTTTAGAATTATATACAGTTTCTTCTTGTAGGTAAGTAAATTAAAGTTATCATACCCAGGGGTCAGACTTTGGTGACATTAAAAATGACAAAACAAAAAACACCCCCTGCCCCTCAACAGCTAAATGGCTCAAAAGCTATTCCATAAAAATATCTTGACCACTGTCTTCCTGAGGAGAGGGTAATACTGAAAAAATCTAAAGCATTTTTTAAGTATGAGAAATTTGTGCTGAACATTATTATGAATAAAGGTATGATAAATGTTGATGGTGAGCCTGTTACCAAGCCTTCTGTCATTTTTGTTTCCTTTTATTGACATGCTTATGTGATGTTAGTAGACACTTTTTTCCCCTCATAGCTATGGCTGCTTAGAAAATGTGAATGTCAACATCCCATTTCAGCAGACACTTAGACACCTTAGTATTTATACAAACATCTCCTCCTAAAATCTGGATCAGCTCTTGCTGTTATATTTGACCATCTGTTAGGTATTTTAACAGTTAAGTTTAGGAGGGACAGACAAAGTGATTGTCAGAGACTCAGATTATTCCATAAAGATGATCCCAAAGGACATATATGAATAAAGAACACTGCTTTCTCTTGGCATCATGTTTTCATATTTTGCCAGCTTTTATCTTCAATAGTTGTGCAATGTCTTAAGCAGATCCATGCTGCAAGGGAAGCTGGGCTTTGATTTCATTAGTATCCTGAAGTCACACACTACCACTAGAGCCAATGCACTTACAGTTAAATCAATTGAATTAGATCATAGCTCAAATAGCTGCAAGTGGACTGAGACTTAAATCAGACAATATTGTAGCATTCAACAGTGCTATTTGTTTAAGGAAAAAAACTTCTACAAGAACAGATGAGCACTTTTCACTTTTGATGATTAGTATTTTTGGTTTGCATTTTGTTTTAGTGAGGGGTATTTTCTCTCTGAACTTCTGTACAACAAATTTAAGGGTAAGATTTTTACACCATCAGTTACATGTTTTTCATGATATCTTTAAAAATAATGAATAGACTCTTACAGCCCCCCTGCTCTTGACTTTTGAGTGAAACATGTGTCAGTCATTTGTAACAGAGTTTAACAATGGAGAAGTCTGACAAAAATCTCTTTTGAGGGGGGTCTAACTATTTTGTGGTCAGCACGGTTTACCATGTGCACATGGTGAAAAGAACATGCACATTCTTCCCATGTGCAGCCCCTCTTACTTATGTACTAGAGTTCAGATATGATGAAAGTATCACGCTCGATATCTCAGGCTTGAGACAGTGGGAACTGTTAAGCTGATGTTGATTCCTTAGCCCACCTCCCACCTCACATTTTTTTAATGTTGTATGTTGTGGGGCATTAGAGATACCTGATGTGTTTAGAAGCTGCAACTTTGCTATGTGAGTTGAAAGCTAATAACAGACTGGAGCTATTAAACACAGTCTCAGAGGGTTCATGCTGCTGCAGAACATGTGAGGCTGCCACTGCTGAACAACTTGTCCTATACCACTTTGTAATCACAGAAACAAGAAATCGCTTCTCATTAAAATTATAAGGGAAATAATAAAATCACATTTTAAAAAAGACCACACACATATAACGAAATCTCGCTGGTGGGTTGAGTTACACACAATAGAATTAAGTCTTTATTTTTGTATAAATGAAAGTACACAAATGCTTTTCAATGTACTCAAGCTGTGGCATTCTTGCTTCACACAACTGAAACTAAGAAACTGTCCTAGATAATATTTACCTTTCAAAAGATACCCCAAACTTGCTTCTTGAAAAGATAGTCATGTATTAGTTGCCAAAATATTTCCATAATAGTAACTATCAAAAGGGGTACAGAAAAAGGAGCAAACATATCTTTTCAGACATGGAAAAAGATAATGTGGTCCAAGACAAACAACAGTTTATCTTTCAATTTTGCCTCAAAAGTAAAGACCAACTATTGTCTGTCATATAGTTACTTGCATATACAAAAGCATTACCTGAGATTTTGAAAGTTTCTGAAACTTTGTGTGACCTTGTTCATATAGAAGTGATTTTTTTTTAGTGTTAAAACCAACAATGGATCATAAATATAAAAATACTTGGAAGTCAACATATGGTATTTTTCCTTAGTGCGGTAACAAGACATAGGAAAAAAATAAGAGAAGAAAAAAATAAAGTAAAAATGTTGATACTCTTAGAATGCAACTGTTTTCTTTGGTTTGATAAAACTTATGGTTCAAATTTTGAAGTGTCTCTTTTCATATGGGGAGCAATTATGATGTACACACACAGTTACTAAGGAATAGGATTTTCTTGCCAGAAATATCCTTTTATTATAGAAATCTATTTTTTGTTTGTTCTTGTGTTTATAGACTTAGTGGTTAATAACCCTGGCCTAGTGGTCATTTAGGCACTATAGTTAGTAGCAATGGTAGATATCCAGATTTAGGGATTAAATTTATTTGTGTAAATGAGGGCTTATATCAATTCTCCAAAAACGTTTCCACTTTCTTGGAAATAAGATGGTGGGAAGAGAGAAGAAACATCTGCTGCATTTAAATGCCTCAATGAAGCCATCCCCTCAGCTAATCAGCTCTGCCCTCACCAACAGATGTCACTGCAAGCAAAAGGAATTAATTTGTGAGGTTATTGGGCTCAAGGAGCAACAAAACTCTCTGAAATACGAATGTGAAAGAGCCTCTCTTTCAGAGCATATGTTCATGTCTCAGTTCCTCTGCCACAAGCTGAGAATTACCAGCAGGCAGACTGGTAAAAATAACAAAAAAGAAGAAAAAAAAATAGTTAAAAAGACAGTGTTCAAACTTAAAGCCATGTGAAACAACTGAAACACATCAAAAGAAAATTCAGTACCCTGTTTTCAATTTTATGAATGATTTAACTGAGAAAACAAAATCTGTTAATTCACTGTGTATATTTCTCCAAGGCACACTCAGAAAAAATAGACATTCCAGTCACATGACTCCATGGCTAAAGACAAGAAAAGGAAAGTGTTCATGTTGCAGTTTCTAAGCGGTTCTACAAATTTTTCTGATTAAAAAATATGCATATGCCAGGGCACAAAAAATCATCACAAAAAATATTACAGCTGCAAAGTAGAGACATTAAAAGTTGAAGACTCTTACCATTAGGATTATTCACGCCACCTCAATTTCCTATTTTTGTATGCCTGCTCTGGTACAGCCTTTAACTGCACAGTCGTGTGCTGTTTTGTGTTTCTGAAGACAGCTTTGGATTGGACAGAAATATTAGAATTCTACCACAAAAAGTAATTTTGACCCCTGTGTCATCTGTCATTAAAACAAATGCAAGTTACAACTCTCTACCACCAGCACTGGTTGCAAGTGGAACCCAGATCCCAGGAGGCCCAATTTTCCATACCTACTCAAGAGCACTAAAGGAATAAAGAAATCCATGGATTTTGGGATGCTACCCAAGGCTTTGAGGGTACAAAGAAACATTTTGTCATAGCACAAATTCTGTCCTGTCTCCTCACAGCTTGCCATAGTCATTGTGCCTTTGCCTCTCTGAAACACCTCCTCTCAGTTCCTCTGTTTCTTTCTCAGTCTGCTTTCATGTCGTTCCTGTTTGTTTGTCTTTCTCCCTCTTCTCCGATCTGTGTTTTCCCGCTCCGTGCTCCTACATTTTAGCAAGGAGGACTGTGAAGGTTGGGTTTTTTCCTGTTCACAATTATCTATCTTGCCTGCCAGTCGGAAGAATTGCAAGGTTGTCTTGCTAAGCCCCAGTGCTCTTCTCTCTCTCACATGGCTTTATTGCAGCAGGAACGTCTGGAAAATTTAGCTGCCAGCCTCTGACAAAAAACCTCTGCTGAGCACTTGCAATGTGAGGTCTGTTACTTGCAAAGCTTTGCAAACTCAGCTGACATTTAGCTCATGTTTTTTTTAAATTATTGTTCTTTTCCTGGGGAAAAACAGATACAAAATGTCAGTCTTTGCTTGAAAATAAAGAGACACTACAGGTTTTTTATAAAAACAGTGGAGTAATTAATGTCCACAGGCAACAGTTTTTTATCTCTCTCATCTGATCTGAGATTATCTTGTTCATGGCGTAAGCTTTCAGGAGAGGGAGATAGTCATAATGGAGCACATCCATCTATGTGTAGAAAATACACAGTGTTCTCTATGGCATACAAACAATCTCACTACACATGCTAAATGGAACATGCCAGAAAGGTAATTTTTAAAACTAGAAAACAAAATATGACTACTTAGTGAACCACTGGCTTCAAAACCATCATTAATTCTAACTGGCTTAGCAAATTTTTTCAAATTATTTTATGCTTTTGAAAATATGAACACCACCCACAAATCATTAAAATTTTTAAGATAAGACTCTTGGTTTAATGAGGGTGCATGCAGAACAGTTGTGCAAATCCTGTGTTAGGCCCATCTTCACCAAACCCTGAGTGCCTTTCCATGCACTCTTTCTGCTTTCTTCAAGTCACAGCAAACAATCACTTTCTTACTAAACAGCTGCTTTGTATCTTGTGATGTGACAAGATAATTCAATGAGGGTGTGGGGGCATGGGGTGGTGTGTGATCTCTGTTTCATAGTCCTACATATTTCCCAGACTGGAGTCAGTGGGCTTTGACAGGAAGCTGCACGATTCTTTGCTCCTCTGATTTTTTATTTCTTTATTTATCTTTCTCTTTCACTCTTCTTTCTCATTGTATTTTTCATCCCAGCTAACACCTAAAAGCCGGTCTGAAGCAGGACAATACTTAGCCTTTGCTTTCTCCTTTCTGGTTTGTTTTTGCCTTCCAAGTTATATAGAAAAAAATGTAAACATTTCAGCTAGACCTCAGAAATATATTCAGTTAGATTTATGTCTCAGCTTGATACCCTTTCCTCATATCAGCAAAAATAAAGTGGTAGATGAGTAAAAGAAAACAATCTTATTATTGTAAACAGCATAAAGAAGTAATTTAAATACAGGTCCGTACCCATTAACAAAATAATGGGAATTTCTGTCATAAAGACTCTCCTCCCTTGTAAAGAAAGTGAGGAAGTGCAACAGAAGTAGTAGATGAAAATCAGCAATACAAACAAGACTGCAGTGTTCCTAGAGTTCAAAGGAAATCATAACACATCAAACATTTCAACCACTTTGAAAGTACCATGAAAATATATAAGCAATTGGCCACCAACAGAGCTATAGACCAATATCTTTGTTCTCCCATGGAGGTGGGGAAATGCTGCATTTTTTTCAACATATTTGCCTTCTACTTAACATGGGAAATCTGGCTGCACTCCACAGAGGCCAACACTTTCAAAAGTTCAGGGCTGACATTAGCAGTTTGAGTGACTAGTGCATGCTGTGGTGGACTGGATTTTTGCCATTCTGCTCTGAGCATATTTTTAAGCACATTCCCTTCCACCACCTAATGAGACTCCAGGCTTCCCAAAGCTAAAAAAACTCACTTATTATCTCTCTTCAGATGCCATAGAAAAGTGTGAGCAGTGGAGGAAGCATATTTTCCCAGTTCATTATTAAAACTTACTTGATATTTTGCAAAAGAGATGTGGGGAAAATCTAGACATAATTTACAGTTAGGATGGAAATAACTGCTGTTGTTCAGGATATGAAGTAGTATTGGTAAACCTAATAAAAATAAATTAACAGGCAGAGTAAATGTGTAGTAATAAAAGATAAGTTCCATATATTACATTGTTATTGAAGTGCTAGTATTCTAAACTTTTGCTCACATTCCTCATTTTAAGCAATCTCTCTGAAGTCAGATAAAACAAATTATTAAAATTGCAGCTTGAAACGTCTGGGGGCTAAACAAAGAAACTGGTGTTGATTTTAATTTCTCACATTTAACAATAATAACCTGAGGTATGTTAGCCAAGCACATATTGACCTTAAATATTGTACTGGGTACTATTGCTAAATCTCAGACTATACATGTTATTTTCTGCACAGTAGATACAAGCTGCATGCAAAGTTTTAAAAACAAAGGAATCCTAACTACCTAGAAAGACCATTTATTTCTTACAAAATATGTACTTACCCACCACTTAGTTGAAATTTTCTTCCCTATTTATCAGTATTCATTAGGTACAAACTGACTTAGCCTCACACTTTTTAATACTTAAGTCATGGTTACAACTTTCTGATGATGGATATTATCAAGCTTTTTACTAAATATCATTTCACAATATTGTATATAGCTTATATAATCTGTCAAAGAACCAAAACACACAAAGAAACCAAAACCAAATCCCACCAAACTGCCCCCCCCCCAAAAAAACCAAACCAAAAAACAAAATAAAACAAAAAAAGCAAAAAAGCAAGCCACCCCTTCTCCCCCTCCAACACCCAAAAAATCCCCCCAAAAAACCCAAAAAACAAAGAAAGGCAATGCAGGATATGTCCATCTCTTATTCATGCGGGAAATAGAATTGACATTTCTGACCTCCATAAATGGAAAGATTTGCAAATGTTCAGTTTCCGTATGAGGATTCACCATTTCTGGTAACACCACCTGTTTGTGTCACTGTTCACACATTCAATATGCAGTGAAGTGTCCCTCCAAAAGAATCAATAACCATTATCATTGTTATTTACCATCATCATAATCCATCATATGCTGGTTGTTTCACACCGTGTTTTCCATGCCAAGTGTGGGTGTGCACTCCCATGTTGATGAATAGCTGAAAATTGCTATGAAAATTTGCTGAGGTTCTGCTGAGTTTCTGCTGGCTGGCGCAGTAAAAATTGAATGATTCTTTACAATGAGATGCTTTAATATGCACTACGAAGTTCATCTCTCAGTTGAGACCTTCCCAATTTTGTTGTGGTCTTGTTGTAAAACGCTAGTGTAGTTAACCTCTAGTATAGTGAAAGAAAAATTTATATTACAAATAACATTTTAGAATAGGAAAGTGATATATTTCTGTGAGAAGCATGAACATGTGTTTACATTTTGGTTTGCTTATTATCATAACAGACAATAAAACAGAAAGATTAATATACAAGAAACAACACATTAACTGATCAAGGAAGTGTAGTGGTTTAGTTCAGATCATCTCTTACTTACTTATCTGAGCTGGGTTAGCCAAATTTGAAATATACTGCCTCAGGGAAGGTAGGTTATAAACCACCCCTCCCCCCTGCCAGGTTCGGGAAAAATTAAACTTTTTCCTCGAAAGAAAGCGAAAGTGATAAAAACTATTTATTCAACAAACACACAGATAAAGGATAATAATGATAAACAATAAGCCCCCCTCGCTATAGAGGAAAAGAAACCTGGGAAAAAGAAAATCCAAGTCCTTCTGTAGGGATTCTCTCTCCTCCTCCTCGGAGCAGGGATGAGGTGGGCCCTCCCCCAGGCCCTCCCCTTCGATGAAAGAAGTCCTGATGTACTGATGTGAAGCAATCCAGAAAAGAAGAGGAAGAAAACCAAACTTCCAGGGAAAAATTCAACCCTCCGGAGGAAGCGAGCCGAAGACCTGGGGAGAAGGGGAAAAAAAAAAAAAAAAAAAAAAGAGAGAGTTCCTTATCTCTGTCCTTGAGCTTCTGTTTAGAAGTCTGCTCAGTTCTCTCTCTCTCTCTCTCTCTCTCTACTCAGGCTCAGTCCAAAAGCACAGAAAGGCAGACAACCAATTTCTGGGCATGGAGCATCAAATAGGGAATATAACATCTAGTCACCGCAAGACAGGAAGAAAAATAGAAATTCAATGTGATCTTTAGCCTTATCTTAACTTTCCTTTTGCATGGCTGCAGCCAACACTGTGAAATCACCTTACCAGTACTTGTCTGTAAGCAAGTTTATTTTAAACCTCTTGTCCACTATGGAAATTCTTACAGAGGCTGCAGACAGTTTTCTAACTCCACTGCTAAACAGGCTAGATGTATGTGTTAAGGAACTCTTAAAAATTAATCATGTTATAATTGTTTTGCTACGTTCTTAGATTGTTGTCTGTTTTTATTTTATAAAATATTGAAGACAATTTTAAGCAGGTATGCTCAAATTCAGTATGGAAAAACTCTTCATGGAAGCCTGCATCCCCAAAATTGCTCAGAATATCCTGAAAGTACTTTCCACTGAAAAATAAAGATACTTATGCATTTATAGTTTCACCTCCTGACATCTTGCTTTCTCCCTGGCCTCAATAACAGTTAACACCTAGTCTTACCCAAGCCTCCTGATGAGAAGACTAGGTACTCAAATACATTTGATTTATCTAATGCACAGATGTGAATGAGTACAAAAATGATAAACCAAGAGGTCAAGCTAATTTGAACACACTCCTCTTGCACAGGGGAAAGTTGATTTTTAAAAAAAATACATCTTGGCACAGTAGGGCTGTGTGTTCCAGCAATGTTGTAGCTTATTGGCAGGACAATTTATCTCAAAAGCAGAGAGGATGTTGCACTGTCTTCTCATCTTAAAAAAGGTTCAGACTCAGCATTCCACAGCAGCCAGAAACCCGAGTTCTGTCCTGAACCTGGGCCTTTTGTGTGGGGTAGTCAGAGTCCATGCCTGCTGGGTAGAGGAGCTGCAGAGGAGTACCTTTCTGGGCAGGTCATCTCCTAGGCATGGGGACCAATAGACTGTGTATCCTGCATTTGCTGTTGCTGACTGCTCCCTAAACTGTTCTCCTGCTTGCTGTGTAGAGGGTTTACCTGGTGTATCTGAAGTTCCTGACTGTCCATACATAATGTAGGCCGCTGGCAAACACTTCAGAGAAAAATCCAAGGAACACAATATCTACATTGTGGGTTGGACTCTATTAGTAAGGAAGAAAGGAGTCAAATCCCAGTTTGTGTGAATGCAGACTCTGGCAAAGGAAGGCATATGAATAAGCTCATTTTTAGTGAACATGACTTGGAAAAGAGTAAAGCTGTGTTCCATACATGTTGTTGACGTTGCACAAACACTTAAACATTTCCTTGATTAAGGACGTAAATCACAACCTGGTTCATAAATGAAAAGTATACAATGAGATTCCTGTCCCCCTTAAACAAAAAAAGAAATATTAAAAAAATTTCCAAGGAGTTTATTATAGTCACAAAATATATATTCTATCTAGCTTGCTATAGTTTATTATTAATCAGAATACAAAATGCTTTTTAGAGAACCCTAAGAAAAGCAATGCAGAACAAGGGGGTAAAGATAATGGCACCAGTGTTCTCTTTTTAATATGCTCACACTCCAGTATGTATAACATTTCTTTAAAACATATACCAGGCCATATTCATGAGTTCAAGGCTACTTTCTGGGAAATGGTCACTTTTTCCCCAAAAGACTGTGTCTGGGACTGCATGTTCACTGAATGACTTGAGTCCATAACATGCATTTTAAGACAGAATTTTGGAAATTTGGAGTCAATCATCATTTTTCCCATTGTAAGTGGAGTAAGTGATGACTAACAGAGTAACTGTAAATATAAATATTTTACAGTTTCAATATCTGTCATAACTTACTCTATGCCAGTCGCTGCTCAGAGCAGAGCAGATACAGTGCAGCCCAAATAAATATTTTTAATCACTCTTCAATGAAGATGGAAAAATTTCCTGCTAATTAACATATGATATCCACAGGAATTATGCTAACTTGATATAGGAAAATAATTTTTTATCTGTTATTTTTAAGTCCTGGACTGATTTGTGCTGAAAAAGTAAAACCATAACACAGGACCTTGGTGGCCTATGCATCCCTGACTTTCATCTTTTTCATCAAGTTTTCCAAATATAAAATTATAATGAAGCTTCAGTCAGGGGACATATGAATTGGGAATAATAATTAGGATAATTAATTGAACTGTAGCTATGAGAATAAAATCAATATATTTAGATCAGGTCTGAACTTAAGTCTAATATCGATTTCCACAAAGATTCTAAGCCTCCAAGCTCTTATGTCTCCTCTTATGCCTCCTCGTCCTCAGAGCATTTGCCTGCCCAAATTTATTTAAAAAAAAAAATCAAATTAAAATAACACAACCAACCAATTAAAAAAAAAACCAAACAAAAACCAAAAAACAAAAACAACAACAAAAAAAAACAAACCCCAAAAAACTACACACACACACACACACAAAACCCCCAAAACACAAAAAACTCCCAAACCAAACCAAAAAAAAAAACCCTGAAAAATCTAACAGATTTTAGAAAGGAATAAAGGGTTCCAAAGACAGTTAATGTGTAGCTGAGAAGTGAAAGAACCTGTACAAACCAGGGCATCCTGTAGCTGCTGTGCAGCGCAGGCATTTTATTACTGCAGAGCAGGACAGCTGAGCAGACAGACTCTGCAGCTAGCACACGGGAAGTGAGCCTTCCTATCCTTGTTTCACCTCTGTCCCAGACATCCTCCCATGTGTCTCAGTTTTCCATCAGGAAAATCTGACCTCTTCTCAGAGCCTGTGTGAATTTGAACACGGGAGGGCAAAAAGAGGTACAGCTCTTTGAAGGAAGAGGTCAGCTAATTTCAGCCTATTGGTATCTCTAATCTGGTTCTTCTACTGGTTTTATTGGTCTTTTGTGGCTTTTCACTGGTAAGGAAGGAAACGCACCTTTAGTGTGAATATCCCACTCTACACTACACTGCACCATTGAAGTGCCATCTCAAAAACTTTGTGCAGCTTCGGGGGCCAAAATATAAAGGGACATCAAACTATTAGAGTATGTTTGGAAGGCAACAAACATAGCGGAAAGTCTTGAGGGCAAGACTTACAGTGAGTGGCTGAGGTCACTTGGCATGTTCAATGGAGAGAAGAGATAGCTGAGAGACCTCATCATGGTTTAAAACTTCCTCAAGTGAGGCAGTAGAGAAGATGTCAATTTCAGTCTGGTCATCATCAATAGAACTTGAGGAAATGGGGTGAAACAGTGTCAGGGGTAGTTCAGACTAGACTTTTGGAAAAGGTTCTTCACCCAGAGGGTGGTCAGTCACTGGAACAGACTCCCCAGGGAAGTGATGAAAACACCAAGTTGGCATTTCAAGGAGCATCTGATCAAACATCTTAGTCATGTGGTTTAGTTTTATGCAGTCCTGTGAGGAGCTGGATTTGCTGATCCTACAGATTCCTTCCAGCTTAAGATTTTCTATGATCTTATGATTCTACTTGAATAAGTCTTGTTTGAAGAAGCATCTACTTGTTAAAGTGTTTAGGCCTTTCTTGCAGTTTGAAGCATACATGTATTAAAAACATGGACTGGCTTCAGAGGAAGATGTCTAACAAGTAAAAAAGTGCCATTTAATGTATTTAGAAGAAAAAAGAACAATGGTGAGACTATTGATCTGTTGGAGGGCAGGAAGGCTCTGCTGAAGAATCTGGGCAGGCTGGATCAATAGACTGAGGCCAGTTGCATGAGGCTAAAAAGGCTGAGTCCTTCCCATGGATCACATCAACCCCAGGCAGTGCTATAGACTGAGGGAAGAGTGTCTGGAAAGCTGCACAGTGGCAAAAGACTTGTGGGTGCTGGTTGATAGGTGGCTGAACATGAACCAGTGTGTGCCTGGGTGGCCAAAGAAGGCCAATGGCCTCCTGGCCTATATCAGAAACAGTGTGGCTGACATGACAAGGGTAGTGACTGTATTGCTTTCTATAATTGCTTGAAAGGAGGTTGTAGTGAGGTAGGCATCAGCCTCTTCTCCCAGGTAGCAACTGACAAGATGAGAAGACATAGCCTCAAGTTGTGCCAGGGGAGGTTCAGATTAGACATTAAGAAAAAATGCTTCACCAGAAGGGTGGTCAGACCTTAGAATAGGATGTCCAGGGAAGTGGTGAAGTCACCATCCCTGGGAGTGTTCAAAATCTATGTGGATATGGCATTTGAGGACATGTTTAGAGGTGTACATGGTGGTTGTGCCAGGCTGATAGCTGGACTTGATGATCTTTGAGATCTTTTCCATGATGTTAACAACATGTCCTGGTTCTGGCCAGGACAGGGTTAACTTTTGCAGTAGCCAGGAGGGGGCATGGTCAGGACCTGGAGGTTATTCTACACCACCTCATGTCATTGCTGGGGGTGTGGGAAAGGGAGAAAGGGTTTCTTCCAGTTCAGAAAACATGGCAGGAGGAGCCATCTGGTATTGTCCATTGTCGGTGAGGGTGTGTGGGGTGTGCTCAGTTGCTGATACTGTTCATTTTCTTATCCCATTGCAGTTTCCAGTACATTTTTCTTATCTCAACCAGTGATCTTTACCTTTTGTGCCTCCGTTTCTCCACTCCATCCCATGATAGAGGAGAGGGAGAGGGAAAAATAGGGGGAGCGAGAGAAACTGGCAGCCTAGTTTTGGAGTCTTGGTGGGGCACTGAATTGTTGAGTAACGTTCTCCAAACACGACACAACAGAAAAAAGAAATGCATAGTGGTGTCCAACAAAGCTGTGGTATAATTCTGAATTCTAAAATTAAAATTCTAAAGACAGAAATATGTTCTGATTACAAACTAAGTGGTATTCTCTATCTTAATTACTCTCTGATTTGGTTTGTAAACCATCACTCTTCATACTTGTCCATGTAACTCTTTGGACAGGGGACAACAGAAAAGGGTCTGCTATGTCTCAGACTGAAGTTAATTGGAACGCTATATGTGAAAAGGTTAAATGATTTTTCTTGTCAAAAGTGGCTGTTGGCTTAATATAATGAACTACTTCCTTAATGGCTGTAAATTCATCAACCTCACTAGGGTTACCATGTTTATTTTATCTGACAGACTGACTCGAATGTAGTCATAGAAAAAGAAAGTTTGATGTCTGCTAACATATTTATTACTTTTGTTCAGGTTAGCAAATCAAATTCAGAACATATGTTCCACAATAAGCTTAATTGCTGCTTTTTTCAAGTTACACTAGGAATTCAGTTTACTTATCTACGTTTTCAAACTAAGCTTGTAAAATGAATGGAAAAGGCAAAAAAAGAGCCACTCTGAAAGGAAAACTGCACTGGTTAGGCATTCACACATGCATGCTTGGATGCATTTTGTGAACATATAAACATTCTTTTTTTTTTTTTTCATTGGAACAGCTTTTTATTTTTTTGTAGAAGGACAGAGAAAGGAAATTAGAAGAGGCTGGTAACTTGAGCAATAGAGGTAAAGATCATTTCCCTTGGAAAGGATGATGTGGAAACTTTGCAGCTATCAGCAATTCAAATAGGTCTACTTCCTTTTAATGTTTTCCTTAATTCCTTCTGCTGAACCCATTTGAAAGAAAAATTATTTCCCTCCTAGACGTATTGATATTATGTATCTCTAGTACCATTCTGTTATATTTTCTGAAGAATTCTATACATTTTTCTCCTAATTTGCATACCAGAATTACTGAACAGGACATGTCATCTTCATTACTTTCTGCTGTGTTTACAAAATTGAGGGGTTTTGGACCACTGTATTGCTCATTAGAGTAAAGACATTTTATCTGCAAAATACCAAAAAGCCAGCCCCCTAAAAAAAACACCTAAAAAAAAAAAACCCACAAGAAAAACAACAAGAAGAACAACAAAAAAACCCTAACACCACCAAAAACTGAACCAAACCACACCAAACCAAACAAAACCAAATGAAAACCAGAAAATAAATGACAGTACACAGACAGGTACAATCATATGAAATATAGAACATATAGCAGCAAGAGTGTCATAGTGCCCTCCTGGAAGAAGAAACCACATGAAATGGATCCTCCACTAAAATGTTTCTCTCTGTGTTGAGCCTGATTTCATGATTTTTACATAGAACTACACCATTTAAGAAGACTGGGCTGGCACTTGTCTCCTACAATTTTTTCAGCTCTTACTTTATGTGAAGATACAACAAATTCTACTAATAAAGTCATAAATTAGACCCTTAGTTTACCATGTAATTACAACTTTTTAACAGAAATACAGTCATATTGAGGGGAAAATAACAGACTGATTTTTTCTTCACAAACATCTATAATTCTTAGCTTAACCAACAGTATTAAAATCCAGTCATTTTATAAAGCATTATTCCCATATAGTTTGAATTAAAATATATTATGGTTTCTTTTAATGAAAAAGATTAATGAAATGAGTTCATATTCTGTGTGGGTTAGTAGGTAAAGACTGTTGGTACATTATTTTTACAAAAATACCTCCTACTGAAAGCTTTTGAGTGATACTGGGAAGAATGAAAGATTTCTCTGGGTTTTAAGAATCAGAATTTATTTTAAAAATCAATATGGCTATCTATTCACAAATTGTGTCCTATGTAATTAACACACAGTGCAAAGGTTTTAGTATTAGAAAAGGAAGTGAGTGAGAACCAATGGAACACAGCCAACACAGTGCCAGTCATGATAACAATGTTATCTGAGTTTCATTGACCTTATGAAAAGAGAGATGAACACCAATGCTTAGAATTAAACAACTCTTATTTTTTTGTTACTATGACAATGACTGAATGAGAGAAAGAAGCTTGTATCATATGAGCATAATATGCCACATTTGACTGTATGATACTACAGTTAAAGCTTCTTGATCACATCAAAATTTACAAATACCTCAAGGGCAATACATTGTACATTATTTTCTGTGTATTTATGTAAATTATGAACCTTACAACTTTTATGTCTATTCCTTTTTGAAGCGTCACTTGTCTCACCAGGTCTTTTAATTGCATGCACAGTTTTCCCTAAATTTTTTTTGACTCCTCTGATTCTAGTGTCCTTCCATTTCTATGAACTTCCAGTAGCAACAAAGCTTCAGAAAAGCAGAAGGAAAGACTACATAACGAGACTAAATAGACTAAATAAAAAAAGTTGAGATTCTATTTATTTATTTCCCCTAAAAAGAGTAGAATTCTTTCCTGTCAGGCCAAAAGTTTGGCCCTCCACAATCCCTGTGGGAAAGGCCTGAGGCTTTAAATATTCAGATGCAGATATCACAAGCTGATATGCAAAAATTTGATTTTTTTATTGTTTGACACTGAAAGCCACTGCATCTATCTAACCGAATGGGTAATTTATTCTATAAAATGTGTCATTTAATTTCAAGAGAGGTCTTTTTTTCCATACAAGCAATAATACCCTACACATTATACAAGTAGAAAAATAGGACTTGGTATGTGTCTCTCTTAAAAAATAAAAGAAAGGTAATATTATTTAGTCTGTTGAACAAAGATTCTGATCACTTGAATATCTGACTTGGAAATAAATAGGAAATATCAATCAATTTTGTCAAACATGATGAGTCTGATAAGGGGAATTCTGAAGTGGTAAGATATGTTGAATTCAAAAGGGTTCTAATCTATTGATGCAGAAATAAAAATAAAAATTATATTTCAAAATGCCTTCAATTCCTCGTCTGAGCTGAGGCTGTGCTGGGAGGACTCAAAACAGGAGAGTTTGCTGTTCTATGAGAATAAATTAAAATACAGCATGCAGAAGACAATAATGCACTAAAGGGAGAAAAGCACCTACTAAACTCACCTTCTTTATGAGCAAAAAGTACATCATGCTGTCATGCCTTTATCTAAGTCTCAAATTATTTTTTGTATAAAATCATTCCCAAAACCCATCACTCTATTCAATCAGGGAAGCATCACTCATTTTATAAATTGAGGGTTGAGAAAGAGAGTTTGGATGGGTGATGTGTAATGGAGCCACCAAGAGGGCCCAGTTGTTTCAGTTCTCTCCTTTATGCCTTACTTAATCACTCTTAATCTGGAATTCTATTAAAAACAACAAAATTAAAATATTTTTTGAGGTGTAAGGCAGTCAGAGAATTTTTTTTTCCATTGGAAAGTCAGGAATCTATTCTAGGAACTCTTTCACTGATCTTAGCCAGGTGTGTAGATAGGAAGGTGGAAATACCAATGCTATTTCCCTCCAGGTCTATGGCAAATCTAACAAGCCAGTACATCACACATTTCCATGTGCCCTGCAATAATACCATTTTTTTCACCAATGCTGTTTTAGTGTGTGTATGAATCCAACATCTCTCATCATTTACATTGCTTTTGTAATAGATTCTAGGCATTTTTGTACTTGAACTGTTTTTAGCTCTTTGTGCTTCACTTTCAGATGTAGATCTCAAGACTTTTTCTTCCTTCTTGTGTTATTCAGCCATTCTACATTAATTTTGTGAACTGGAGACACTTCCGTTAGAGAAAGTTTTTTTTTTGCCTGTGCTGAAGGACGAATAGTAAAGTAGTTTTGAGAGACACAGTGAAACATTCTCTGATACAAACAGATGGAAGTGAGAGGGCCATAGCAATAATATCACCAAAGTGGAAAGCAATCCATGTAGGCTGACTGTGAAAACAGAACAGGGTTGCCCTTCTCATTTTGAGAAAATACCATATTATTAGAAAGAATAATGCACTTCACTCAATTGAGTCAATTTTAAATCATCTCATGGTCACCGGAGATAAAAAAACTGAATTGGACACTATTCATCTTTCCTTTCACTGGTCTCTATCAGGCATAGCTGTATGCCATTATGGGTTGAAGTATGTACCCGAAGTGATAAAATATTAAAAAAGGAAGGAACAAAACATATCCAGTTCCTATTCAACTTACTAATACTCAAGATAAAAGCAACACTTTTTATTGAGATAGAAGCTGAACCAACACTGTTGTATTAAATTCTGACTAGTGGTTTAAGCATGTAGTTTTGTTCCTTTTCTTTAAAATATTGAGCTAAAGTTGGTCTTATCTCAGAATAAAATTCTAAGAACAGGGCAATGAGGTAAATGTTTTGCACTGACTATTGTTTTACTCTACTTTGTTGTCATAAGCAACAGCAGGAAAGTAACTCTTTTCCTTCAGTTTAACAGTCCCATTCCTGGGCTCTCATTGGTGTTTAGTATCAATTTAATCTTTCACTGTAGAAAGCAGCCTGACATCATAAATGCAGACAAGAGCACATTAGAGAAAGAAAACAAGCTGAGATTCAAATTTTTGCCAAGGTGAGACTACACGTGCTGTTGAAGTGTAGATTTTACAAAAAGGTAAAGGCTCAGTTTTATATTTGTCAGAATGAAACTTTTCTTTCCAGTCCTTCCACAACTTATGACACCAAATGAATAAAAATCCATCAGTACTTCTGTACCAAGAAGATTATTAAAAATAGGCTTGAAGATTCGGTGAAATTTGATTTTGAAGTGCTAGCTTTGTTTGTATTTTCTTCACTAATGTTTACTAATATCCATTTTGATCCTTATTTTCATCTCCCTAGTTTTTCTCTAAAAATTAGTCTTTTTTCTTCCCCCATAAAATGAATTGTATGTAAGATGTAGCAATATATTTTTAAGACCCAAGAGTGAAAAAAATAATCTATTTTTCTTTCTTTGTTGACTTCTTTTCTTAGTAGTTTATCCTCTCATGATGACTAAAGTAATTTCAAGAGAAAATGTCAGATTATTGTATAAATTTAATCTTACTTACCAGGATATGAAATAAAATGTTCTTCTCCTTACACTGTCTTTTCCTCTGTCTTTTATCTGAATTGAAAGCAGAATCAAGTTAAACAGCTGTAGTTTCTTTACTTTTGCTAGCAGTGTTCTCTACCATTGTCTTCCAAATTTTGAAGCTCTCCCATATATTTCTATTTTAGTAAATTTAACCAAAGCAAATTTTTCTTTCTTCTTCCTTCCCAGTACATTCAGGAACAAATAGAGGAAGAAATCTGCCAACCATAGGTTCAAAACTGTGTAAGTTCTTTCACTTATTTCAATTTTATGAAGGTAATGTATATAACTGTCATGCCAACCATGGCATGTCCGGTTTTACTTTACAAAACTAAGGTTGATATGACAAAAAATAGACAATAGC
The DNA here is from genome assembly GCA_020086605.1 of Lanius collurio. Lineage (NCBI taxonomy): Eukaryota > Metazoa > Chordata > Aves > Passeriformes > Laniidae > Lanius > Lanius collurio. Next base: position 4,084,747 of record JACBWW010000028.1, read on the forward strand.
CTTAATTTACTTAAAAAATTAATTTATCCTTTAAGTTAGTCACATTATAGCTGATGCTGCTGAAAAGAAGTTAGAGCTTCCCATATATCATATGTGTAAGACCATTCAAATTATTAAGACTTATCTAAAATTAAATTTTGGATTTCACGCATGTTAGCTTCTGACACTTCAGTGTGATTTTTTTCGTGGTTAAGCATCTCTAGATCTCCCTTTATGGTACTTTTTCTTGTTTGCTTTCAAGTAAAAACAATTATGCTGAGGCATTACTTTTGTTCTCCTTTCTCTCTGATAATGAAATGCTTTTGAAATTAACATCTGCTACCATTATCTTGACCTTCAGTTTTGGCTTTCTTATCCTTCCTGTCCACCCAACCAAAAGAGAAATCCCTCGCCCTCATGTGACTTGCTCTTCCAGGAAAGCTGACTGAAGGAGTAAGACTATTTACCAGCTGCTTCATATACACTGGAGCAAAGCACAAGATTAAGCTAATCTTAAAGCAAGCTACAGCTCAAAGGAACAAATCTGAGTAGCACGTCTTCAGGCTTTACCATATTCTGAAGGGAGCAGAAAGAGAAGCTAAATTGGGAAAACAAACCACTTTTCCCTGTATTCCACAGTTCTAATTGACCATTTCACATGAAAACAATGTTATGAAACATTTATTTGTCATTACAGAAATTCAGCTACTCATTGGAGACGCTCACTTGGATTCATTTTAAATTTGAGAGAAGATGGATAAAAATTCTTTCTGTATTTTCTTCAGCTTTTGCCAATGTTCTCTTGCAGTGCCCAGAGTAGCTACAATCTTGGCATTTGCAATGCATTTGGTATTACCCCACACATTAAAAAAATTATACTTCCTATACTAGTAAATTATGTAGAACTTAGCAAGGTGAAACAATATCACATCTGCTTTGATTCTAATAAATGCCAGCTAAAGTTGGTCTTATCTCAGAATAAAATTCTAAGAACAGGGCAATGAGGTAAATGTTTTGCAATGACTATTGTTTTACTCTACTTTGTTGTCATAAGCAACAGCAGGAAAGTAACTCTTTTCCTTCAGTTTAACAGTCCCATTCCTGGGCTCTCATTGGTGTTTAGTATCAATTTAATCTTTCACTGTAGAAAGAAGAAAGGGTGTTGAATCCGTACTGTCCTCCCTGAGCTGTCCATGCCTTGTCTGGAAACACATTTTTCATTCTCCCTCTTTCTGTCTTGCTTCTAACTGATTACCAATCATATCCTGGGATGCATCAGAAGCAGCCTGGGCAGCAGGGTGAGGGAGGGGATCCTGCCCCTCTGCTCTGTTCTGGTAAGACCCCACCTGCAGTGCTGCATCCAGCTCTGGAGTCCCAGCACAGGAAGGACATGGATCTGTTGGAGCGAGTCTGGAGGAGGGATACCAAGATGATTGGAGGGACTAAGCATTTCTAATTTGAAGAAAGACTGAGACAATGGGGTTTGTTCAGCCTGGAGAAGAGAAGGGTTTGAGGTACTCACATCTAATTGTGAACTTCCAGTGCCTAAAGGGAGCTGACAAGCAGGAGAGAGGCATGACAGGATAAGAGAAAATGGATCCAAACTAAAAGAGAGTAGGTTTAGATTAGATATTATGAGGAAGGTCTCTACTGTGAGGGTGGTGAGGCACAGGAAAGAGTTGCCCAGAGAAACCGTGGATGCCTCCTCCCTGGAGATGTTCAAGGCCAGGCTGAGTGGGCTCTGAGCAACCTGGTCTAGCAGGAGGTGTCCCTGTCCATGGCAGGGGATTTGGAACTAGATGATCTTCAAGGTCGCTTTCAATCTAAATCTTTCTGTGATTCTATTACTTGTTTTAGATGCTTGAAACACAGGTTTCCAAAAGAAAATAACCTTCCATCTCTTCTATTTTTTCTTTTACTCAAAAGGGAATTCCAGAAAAATCAAGGTATCATTTTGCCTGCCTTAGTTTATCTTTTTAATACACCACCAAGGCATTAAGTTTTTCTCCTTGAAGGTCTCCCTTTCTATTATGAATTCAAATGAGAGCATAAAATGTAAAGTGAACATTAGTTATATCCTGGCACAAAGTCTCAGTGCTATATCTTTCCATCACTGAAATTATGCTGAATGAATTCCCTAACACCAGGAACTATGATTCACTGAATTTTATTTTGGTGAATGAAATCCTCATCTGTGCTTTTAACTTTTGTTTTAGATGCTAAAATTGTAGAGATGCAGATAAGTTTTATGAATTAGTTGCAGTATTCTAACTTTTTCCCACCCAAAGGATAACAACCCCTTCACCTAACAATATTTTCTTACTATTTCTTAGTATATTCAGCAAGGAGTGCTGAGCTGAAGAGTCTCATGATAAAAATGTTTCTGAGATTTACCAAAGAATTCCCATTTTCTGAAAACATAGGACAATCTTCTAAAAACAACTTTTAGATAGTCTTGGAACATTTTTCTTTTATTATCAGAAGGAAATTAAAAATAGCTTGCAGTCAAACTCTTGTTTTTGAAACTACCTTCACAGACACTCTGTATTGTCTTACCTTACTGAATCTATCTCTACCTTATAAAAAACATCAAAAATGCTGTAAATGAGCTAGTGCACCTATATGTAAAATCTTATCTGCTGCCCATTTCTTTAATTTTTCTCCTCCTCTAATGAAACTGACCATGGAAATAAACAGGACCAGTTTTGTTCAAGGACCAGTGGAAGTATGTTTTCCTTTGAAAGAAACAAATATTCCTGAGAAACAGGCAGCTGATGGGAGACATGGCTGGAATTAGAAGAATTTTGCTTCTCTGTCAGTTCCTTCCACAGCACAAAATTCTGTGAATTAAAAAAAAAAAATAAAGCACTTCTGATATTACTTATCTTTGCCTATTTTCCCCCTCTTTGCAATTTTAGTTTCATGTCCAAAAATACTTCAGATATTTTTGTTTAGTTATTCATTTTGCCAGCTGACTCAAGCTGGTAAATATAATTATTAAATTAAGGTAACAGTGAGGTTAGGAATGATGGAATTAGTTTAAAAAAAAATTCTTTCAGTATAGGTAGCTATAGTTATGAACAGTTAGGTAGCTAACAGTTATGAACTGTTCTTTTGTCATGGTCAGTGTGGCCAAGACAACCATCAATCATCTCTTCACTCAGGAGACTCTGCTAACCAGTAAGAAATTGGGGAGGGTACCTTTCCTAGTCAGCTCCCTTAGTACCTGTACCAAGAAGTTATCATTCAGGTGTTTTAAGGATCCTCTAGACCTGAAGAATCCTCTGTGTCAACCGTGTGATGTTCCCAGTTAACCTCTGTCAAGCTGAAATTCCTGATAGCAACAAGGACAGTTGATTTAGAAGTGTTCCTTAGTTCCTTGAAGTATAATTCACTGGTGCCGTCATCTTCCATTTGCATTATTTGTTTGTCCTTTACTCAGACACTCTCAACCTCACCAATGCTGACCAAGCCCTGCACATTGCAGCCACATGAAGGAACCCATAACAGTATTTCAGCTGAAAACCTCACACTTATAAGTTGGTAAAAATGTTGAAAGGCTCCAGAAAATATTTTTACAAATTCCACTTACATCTCTGTCTGGGCTGTAACATTAAGTTTAAAAGATCAGTAATGTGTCACCTGAGTTAATAGCAGTAGAGTGAAAAGATTTATGTATTTGTTTTGCCAGTTCTAGGGGACTGTTTCTCCTTTCTGAGAAGGTGTCTGATGGTGGCAACATATTGATTAATTTCAAGCTCATGTATAGTTTAAAAATCAAATTCCAAATTTGTATGCAATTCAAGTTGAGAGTCTTGTAAGTCAGAAACCTGTAATTTTATTTCCAACTGCAGAGCAACACTTTTTCCCTAAATCACCAGCATCAACAGGAGCAGACACAGGTCTGCTTAAAGCTTGGTGCTACTCCAATTTTCTACTGTGCTTGGGCTCTCAGCTGGCCCTGAATATGTTAGTAACATGTGACGTGGAACAGAACTGTTAAGTTTAATCTCACGTTCTAGTTTAAATAAAGCCCCCTTTTAAGTCCACCAACTGGAAGAAGGCTACTTGGTGTTGCTCCTCATTATCTTACACAATCTGTGTATTTTCAGGCCCATGGAGTTCTTGAGTGGGTCACACATTTAGATCAACAGCACAATAAACTAGGTGAGACTGTGGTCCTCCTATGAGTGGCCGACCTACCCTGCCTGCACAGTGATTTACCATTGATTTGAAAATAACTTGATAGAGGGCTATGAAGATGCAATTTCTGTTAGCACCGAGAAAATCTAATTTGGGGGGAAAAAAGGATAAAAAAAAGTCATACTTGTCCTTCCCTGTTCTAAAACCTACTTGACTGTACTGAAAGTGAGTAGAAATGTCACTGTCACAGAGATGAAAGTGTTAGTAAACCAGTATATATGGAGTTAATGCATCTATTAAGGTATTTGTGGACACTAAAATAAGTCTTCCTATTCTATATTCAGCTTTATGTCTGAGGAAAATAGAAATAGTATATAAACACACACTCCCATTGGATAAAGCTGCTACACATGCCTTATATTATTCCAGTGCCAACATGTCTGTAGCTGTTTTCTGCATTAATTTGCACAGTTATTTACTTCCCAGAAACCTATTTCAAATGACCTGCCAGCCAAGTTTCCTTTATGATTCAGGCAGTAATTATATAAAGGCCTAATATCCTGTAGAGGAGAAAAACAAACTACTTTCTTACTGGTATTCTGACAAGGGCTTTCTTTTATTGGGGAAAAAAAATAGAATTCTTTCCTTACTATAGTATGAAGTCTTTTAGAAAATTCTAAAACTAATTAATATCAAGCCTTTCACTTAAAGATAATCAGAGAGGTACCTTTCAATAGACTACAAGAAAGACATTTCTCAGTCCAGTGTGATCAAACACATGAGAAAAAGCCCAATTTAATTTGATCTGTGCAGTTTAAATTATTGTTTTCACTAGTCATCAAATTTTCTGATACTATAACAGGAGACTACCTCACTTTTTATTGAATCAATTGTGGTAAAATTTTCTTTGTAAGGCTTAAGCAATTAATTGACACATTTATTCAATGCTCTGTGGACTAAAAAGGGAAGCCAGCAAAATAGAATGGTTCCAATGGAGAAAAACTGTAAGAAATTATTTTCTGCCAAGCACTATTTCCTCTGCATTAAGCCCTTGTGGGAGGATCTTGCCAGAATAAATATTTTCCCCACATGAGGAATGGATTGAGTAACTGATGCTGCTGAATCAGAGTTCAGGGCTCAATGCTACAAAACAAAAATCCTCCCCCTCTCTCTTGGCATTTTGTGTTTATCACAGACTCTGAATTTTATTGAATTCATGCCCTCTGTGTTCAAACCCCCAGTTCATAGTTTCCATTGAATGAAACTGCTGCCAATGCCACTTGCCCTTGAAGATGTTCAATGTTTCAGGTGCACGTTTTGCATAGGCTATTGCAAGCACCTCCCTTAGCACTTCAAAGTCTAGTCAGGAAAAAAAATACCTGGTGATATTTGGCCTTCCTGCTCTTGAATATGTTTGGCTATAAAGCTTTAAAATAGTGTTCATAGTGTGCCAAGAGATGTGAATTAGGTCTTTACATTTCATACCAATATAGTCTCTGCAATTTGTGCTTATTCTTCAAAATGGGCATAGTCTGTGATCATCAAAGCCAAACTCCAGCATTCTATTGCTTCCAGTATTGAAAGCCCAGCATACTCTGAATAAATACCCACAGAAAAATCAAAACTGTCTAGATTAAGAATATAGAACCATAATGATATTTTTGCAAGCCATAATGATATTTTTGCAGTTATTATGAGGCTGATGATCAGTTTAGCATGCAATTGCTAAATTTAACTGCCTCTTTGAATGGTACTGCTCTTGTGCATTTAAACCTCTACAAATCATTTGCTGTTGTGTATTGGAGGGACTGAAGTTGCTAGAATTGCCCTTCATGCTTCTTATTCTTTCTTCCTGAAACATATGGATTTGGTGGCTTATATTGCTTTAGGTTCATTTTGGGGTTTTTTTTGTGCAAAAGATTTATAGTGGTTTTACAGTGCTAAAAAGGGTTTTGTGGGTTTGTGGTCGTTGAAGAAGAAGCTTTCTATTTATAGAAATTTTTAATAGATGATCCAAAGTGTTTTTCACTCTGTTATCAGAGCATCTTACCATATTTATTGATCAGATTAAATGAGTAATTACTGTATCAGGTAAAGTAATAAGAAAGAAGATAAAGAGCTGGGAATTTGCTCATCATGTCACTAACCTTTTCATAACCAAACCAAAGTTGGTTTATTTTTTTAACTTAAAGCAACACCGAAAATGTGGTAACTAGGAGGAGCAAGGGATTCCTGTTCTGTAAAACATTCTGAAGCAGACTGGTAGGGGTTATTGTCTCCTTCTGGGCTGCATGATCTCCTAGGGGATCAAAACAGAGTGTCTTTCACAAATGTATCTCACTAAGTTTGCAATATTTTCAGATAACAAGAGCCATGATGAGAAGATCCTAGAAGCTAAATCTAATGAAGAATTACACTGTGAATTGTTATATGCCTAGGATATCTGTTCTTACTAGTCTTCACATGAAGGTCACATGGAATGAAGTCTGGCTTTGTCCTCCCTTTTCTTCCAGGGAACTTTAAGTCCAAGAAGACAAGAGAGGCAGAACAGAGCAGGTGGCAACTCCATGTTTCTGGACCATAACTCGCAGGATAGTCTGGAGAAGAAAAGGCAGTGGTTTACTCTTAGGACATGAGACCAGTAAGTACAAACTTCTATGGGCAAAGAGTGAGGATTGTAATTCAAAAATGGTGTCTAACACTCTCTGCCTCTAGGGTCTAATCTAAGTGCTGAGTAAGCACCACTTTTACTCAACACTGCTCCAAAAATTGACACTCTCCCAAATGTTTAATTAAAACTAATAAAGTATAATGGTCTTAATTTCTTCTTATGTTTTCCTTAATGTTTTTTTAATGTCCTGCATTACTGATAATAAACTGCAAGAATTTCTGTTCATTTCATTAAAGGAAATACTTTTTTTTTTTTCCTAACAAATTGTTTTTGTCTCTTTTCCAGTTTTATATATGAACAGTTTGAATCTGCCCATGACATCTCAACTTTGGAATGATTTGAAATAACCTGTCAGAGGAACAATTGCTACCCATTTTAAACACTTCAGCAGTTCACAGATCTCTATGCTTCTTGAATGTTGCACAAAACAATTTTTACTAGCAATTACAGATTAGTTTCTTGGCTCTGCAATTCTGTTTAAGAGGAGACCTTGGTAGCTTCTGACTACTACTTCAGTCAAGCACTTTATATAATGCATTAATATTTCTATTGTTATCACATTACACCTTGAGAGGATCTTTAGGTATATTTATACGTGCATATACACACTTGTAAACCTTGTACACCTGTTTAAATCAGCAACAAATTACCAAGAAATCTCTCTTTGTTTCTACTGAAGAACACTGTGTCAGTATTAATATTTTATTTAGTGACCTTTATATATTACTTGACCTATTTGAGAAAACACAAATAGCTGCACATAAAAAAATGCGGAATAAATTATTGTTACAAAATAGTGGAAAAGCTTGTGCAAAAGAAAAGAAAACTATGCATATTAAGAATTGTATAACTTTTTAGCTTTATCATCTGCGTTGTACAATGCATTATCTGTAAAAGCTGTGCCTGAGAAAAGATATTCAGTACATTTATATGAATGACAGAAATACAAGCTCTGTAGTTACAGAATGATCTTCATTTTGCCTCCTTCTATGAGGAGTGGAGTGTTTACTACAATCTTTTATTTCACAAGCAGTTCTTGGATGTGTCAAACTCAGCTGAAATTCTCTCCTTCTCTCTGATTCTTACATGATGTTAGCCCACATTTCAGCTCCAGTGCTCTCTTTAACAAGCTCCCTCTGCAGCTCTTGGCTCTCCTGAGCAATGATTACCTGACTTTGGTAGGGAAGATCTGGTAAATCTCCTGTAAAGTCAGCACTGAGACAAATCCTGAGCTTGCATAAATCAGACTAATTCTGCCAAAGCAGTGAAGGAAGCTACATGAGTTTACACACGTGCAAAATCCTGCCCTGTAAATCTGTAGGGCCTGACATTTCAAGGGCCTTTGTACTCAATCTCTAAGACTAATTTAGTGCTAAAACTTGAGAGCTTTGCTGGAGCAGAGCCAGCCTGCTCCTCAGGCGCAAGAACCCACATATATTTCCCATTAATCCATGATTTCTCTCTATATTCAGGACGTTAAAGTAAAATAAATAGTGCAATAAAGTATAAGTATTCTTTGAAATCTAGGTAGCTTTTGAAAGAATAAAGTGGTGCTGAACTTTTTCTGTCATAGCACCAGTAGCACATTTTTTGTTGTGCATTATAAGTGCTTAATTTAAAGAAATTATTTTTGTTGCAGTATAGTTTGTAGAAGGCAAGGACAGAACGAAAAGAAATAAGAAACACTGTTGCAAAATACTAACTTTTTTTACAGACACCTCTTTCTGTCAAATGTTCATGGAAGTCTCCCTCCACTTGATGTATCTATGGGATTTATTCTCAGCTAGATGCTAAGACTGACCTTTTAAAAAAAGAGAAAAAGGAGTACCTGTGGAGGAACTGAATAGATACATTTTGCTGAATTATTTTTCCCTCAAAACTCAAACTACTTTTTCTTTGTCTAACCTGTTAGTATCCAGAGTATTTCCTTTAACTCAGCTATACCTCATAAAGTTTAAAGGGTTGTTTTCAGGGAGTTTTGGTTCACATTCACATTTCCAGAAAGGAAATCACACATTATTTTCTTCTGACTCAGTTACAGCAATATATGGTTGTACCCTCAGCCAGTAAATTAAAAAACAGTGCTCTCATAAAGGCCACCAACTTAACCTTACTCAAGAGCTTTGGCCCATAACTGTTTGGCTGAGGTCCACGAATGAAATTTTTTTGTACACATCTGCACCCTTGCAGACACCTCATTAACAAAGCAGGCTATTAGACTATGCCAATTAATGCTTCACACTGCATGTAAAAGCCAGAAGTAGGATATAGCACTTGAGATTTCAAGACTGCCCAGTTCACTCCCGACCTTATAGCATCAGAAGAGCTGCACCTGGAACAAGGCCTATGTTATCAACTCTTCTGCCTCCCAATCTAGGGGGGTTGCTCCTTTCAGCTAGGGCAGAAAAGGGAGCAGCAAAGGTAAATAATCATTAGACTGTCTGGGACCCTTCACATCACTCACAGGCCTGTATGGTATTTTAAAATGAAAAAGCCATTTTATAAGCTAAAATCTGTATCTAAAGGCTTTATTACATATCCATGAAAAGTACATTTAGTCAGAAAAAAAAATAGACAAAAAAAAGTGGGAAAAAAAAATCTGAATTTATAACCAGCCCTCAAATCAAATCTCCATTGAAAATTTCCTGCAAAGGTATGTGCAGAATCACTTTGGCGTTTTCATGCATCTCTGCAATTGCTTTCTCACTGACAGTAATGTTTTGTCGTTGGTTGCTACTTTGATGACTTTTAAAAAATTTTATTCTACAAATCATATGAACCATGAAGCAGCAAATGGGTGGAGCATTACTAAACACACAGCCAATAAATTTCTTCAAGTCCATCTGAGACCACTAAGATAAACCAAAATGGTGCCTAAAGATGAATGAAAAATTACCAGAGTGGATACAACACAGCTATTTTACAAGAATTATTGGACACAGAGTTCCAAAAATGTATAGCTTTAAAAGAAAAATTAAACCAAACAAGAAAACCTTCATGTTCTATTAAAAATGTCACTATAAGCTAAATTGGCCTGCAGAAATTAGTTTTTCATAAAAGAGCTTGACTTAAAATCTCATTTAAATGATTTTTAGTTTTTTCTTTTTTTTTACTTTCCCCCCCACCCCTCCCCCTTTTTAATTTCTAGAACTGTAATTTCCCACTGAAGATTTTCTGTAAATGTGTGCCCAAGTTTTCCTGAAAATCTGCCATCATGGTTATAGCAAGTCAGTCTTGGTAAACTAGGTTAGTCCTCTGGAACTGAGGTACCACTGGAAATTATCTAATATAAAATTCTAACATGTGCAAAAATCTGGTATCCACACCAGCCATTTTCACATAGGGCACTTCAGCTATATCAACAACAGAGGATGGAAAATTAAATTGTTTTGATTTTAAACAAAACATAACTGATTTTTACTGTCAATGTTCTGGGATGTAAGTCAATAAAATCTATACTTTTTGGCCAGTAGCCGGAGGCAGGCAGGCCCACTAATTGTGAGGCGAAAACACAACCTGAAATCTAACCGTTCACATGGAAAGAGAACAAGAGTTTGCAGCACTCATCAACGATTTGAACTTGAATAAGAGTAACGAGTAGTGATTAATGAACAAAACCACAACATGGTTTTTTTTGTTTTAGTCCAAATTTTAATAGGCAGATGTCTACTTCATACAAACCATCTGCATACCTGGCGCTGATGGAGATCCTTGGTGTCATTTCCATCAGAGATGTCCGTGATCTCTGTGGGCCCAAAGGACTGAACCAATGTGCTTAATCTTGATAGTTACTGTATCTAATGATAAAAGAGTCATATTTATAACAATGTGTGCCCAGTCCTGCGCCCAATACAATAGGAATGCTTTTCATCTCTGTGAAGACAGTGTTGCTCCACAAGATAAAGTGCAGCACTCACACAGGAGAAGAATAGTGCTATCAATCAAGCTAACAAACAGAGGGATTGGGTCCTGCAGACACAAGTCATATTTGCTTTGAAGACTGAATATGACATAAGTTAGATGAGCTTAGGTTTTTACACCAGTGTGTTTGGAAGACAGGGAAGTGTTGACACTACTACACTTTACTGTCTGACCCTCTGTAGCATCAAAACACTTGAATTGAATTGAATGGAGGAGATCGGAATTTCTGATTTTGAATAATGAGTATAGAGCTGAAAAAACAAAATTAAGACATAAGACTGAAGGGAAAGACCAGTTAATATTCAATCCTAAAGTCTCTTGCGCTATTCTAAAACTTGAGCTTTACTGGTAAATGTGTAATTTGCTCATATTCTTTCAATAGTTATGTTATGGTGAATGTGTTAATGTATACAGTCTTCATCACTTTCATCACTTGTGTCCTACTTTTCTAGGTAAGTAATTTTTCTTCTTATTTACTTGATAGTACAATTTTAAGCCCTATGGGTTTTTTTAAGCTGAAGCAGACAGTGCTGTTTCACATGGATATTATTTTATTCATGGAGATTTTATTTCATTCTTCAAAGTTTTTTCTTTCAAATAACCTTCAAATCTAGGAAGTTTTTCAACAGAACTTAATGTCTGAGATAGTGTAATGACAGAATGAACACGCAGCAACAGTTCACATATGAGTCTGAAGAAATTGTCAGGATTCATTAAGAAAAAACACTAGATCATTTATAATACATCAGATAGAGCCCTTCAGGAATGGAATGGGGTGGGGAAGGTTTGTTTTATTTTTTATGAAATGAAATGAAATGAAATGAAATGAAATAGTGAAAGCCAAGTGTTTTTCTCTTTAACAGGTTTTCATTTTGGTTAGTCTTTCTTTATTTGCCATCTACAATTTATTCTACATGGATAGCTAATGAAATTGTGAATAAATCCGACATAATACACATCTGTAAATTACATTCTTGAACAGAATGGGTAAGAAATATAGTAGAATAATTTTATGTTTCTGGGAATAGTGTTTAACTGTGAAGTACATATTGGAATGCACCAAAAATAACCAGAAGCCTGCAGCGCTTGTTTTTCAATCCTCTGATCACAAATAGAAGCTTGTAGTTGCTGTACATCAGTTGCACAAAGGATTAATTTAACTTAGAACACTAAGTCCACATTAGCTTGATGCAGGGCAAATGTAATAACTTATTGGGCTATAGGGAGTTATAGAGTGGAATGGCTCTGTTTTGGTGCTGCTGCTTCATCTGGTGTTAATAGGTTCAGATCTCACTAGGACATTGATAGGAACACTGCATCCATCAGGCCAGGAAGGGGAGAATCTCTTAATATTATAATTGCCTCCCCTCTGCATAAGAAATAACCACTACAGTTGTAGCCCTACACTCAGCCAAATAAAATGGAAACTTAAAATAACTGAAGAGATGACCAAGGCTACCATTTCTGAACACAGCATGTTCATTAGAAATAATTTACTCATTTTTAGACTGCCATTGGGAACATGCAGTACTATAATACAGCCTTCATTAACCAGTTCCTAATTTCCAGCAAGCATAGAACTGCAAGAGTTAAAATTATGACCACTCCTATGCAGTACTCTCCTGTGCAAATGTAAGAAGTACTTAAAGTAAAGCCATTTTCAAACACTTTCTTACTAGTTTGAAGATAAAAAAAAACCCCAAAGTTGTTCAGCTGCTGGTACTTGGCTGAACCCATGTTTTTAGTAATTCAAACTATAATTAGAATCCAAACATTAACTTCAAACCGATATTAAATATTAACCTATCCCTAAGGTACTTCTTATTCATGCATTATGTAGCATTATGTAGCTTCCTATTTTTAGCCTTTAAAAACCTAATTCAGCTATCTAAGACTGTAAAAGTAATAAATTCTGCTATCACATTAATCTGAAAACATGGATAGTAAAGCCAAAACTAAATCTTGATGTGATTAATCTGAAAAATTAATGGAACTAAGAGCTTATGGTATTTGTAGTCAGTGATAAAATCCTGGCATGCTGACATTATGAGCATGGCAGAGCTTGATAGACAAAGAGTAAAATCCATTTCCTTGTCACCAATAAAACAAAACCAATATGTTTCCATTCCCATTTTTACAAGACACCAGTGGATATGTGTTGAAAAGACACGTGTGTATAGCAGACTGTTACACAGCTAGCAGTCAAATGCCCACTCATCTGCTCTCTCCCTTCCACTCTTCAGCAGGACAGGGGGAGAAAATAGGATAAGAATGCCTGTGGACTGAAATGAAAATAGGAAGATTACTCACTAATTACTGGACAAACTGACGAGTCTTAGCTTGGGGGAAATTAGGTTATATTTATTTCCAGTTAAATTAGATTTAGATAACAATAAATTATTGGAGACCATAGTAAATTATTATTAATAATATTTTTAATTTTCATATTTTTAAAAAAAGATTAAAAGACACCTTTTTTCCTCTCCTTTCTCCTGCTGCACCTGCACTTTCACCCCACATCAAAAGGCCCACAATGAATGGTGAATATGGGATTATGGTAAGTATGGGACTGTTTCTTAGTGTTACCCTTTTCTCATCACCCTTTTTCATGCTTCAGCATGGGCTTTTCACAGACTGCATTTCCTTTAGAAAATATGTAATGGCTCCAGTGTGAGGGTTCCACACAGGCTGCCACGTGGGTATCTGCTTCACCATGGAGCATCTCAATCAGCTTGTGGTGTTCTCTCTACTTTTACTCATTTCCTTTCTTTCACCTTCTTTTCCCCCTCCCTTGCACCTGTCCAGTGTTTTCTGACTTTTCTGGAATGCTTTTTCAGAGAGGTATCTCTAGCTTGGCTGATGGGCTCAGCTATGTCCTGAGACATGTCTATTGTAGACAGAATGGCACAGGGCAGTCGCTGTCCTCTTCCCACGGGTGCCACCTCTGCAGTCTTCACATAGTGTACAAATACAAACACACATTTGCTGCTGAGCAGCATTTCAGACTGTGTTGCAGTTCACTGTAAACTTATTCAAAAATTTCTATGTTCAAAAGCAGGAAAAGACAGGGTTTCTGCCAAATATCTACACCTTTGCTCAAGCCATACAGGTAAATTAAACTGACTAGCCCGTCAAGTTTGGTATGTCTCTACCTGCTAGACCTATCTCCAGACCATGTTCCCCAGCAGAAGAACAGCTGCCTGAGTGAGGACTGCATCTACTTCCTTCCCTGTGGGATTTTTCTCTTCTTTGGAGCCCTTTGGTCTGGGAGTCTTCCTTTACCTGCGTGGTCCACAATGAGGAGTGTCACAATAGATCACTATCAGGTTCTTTTGTGATGTAGTAGCTGAAAAAGGAATATAGTCACCTTCAGGAGAGAAGTCTGAACTCAGAGCTGGTACAGGATGATTGCAAGATCCATGTGCTGCAGCAACCCCTTAATCTAATCCTGCCATTTCCAGCTGTGCAAAGGGAATGAGCAGGTGGTAAAATAGCAGATAACTTTGAGTAAGGGATACAGCCACAGCACTGAGGGGGATGCATGCCAAAACAACATTTGAAAACATAACAAAGGCAGTCCTTAACACTAATCAAGATACTACACTTCTGGGACAGATTTCGAATCTCTCAGCTGTTGTTGATCCACTGTCTCATGCTTCTGTTGCCCTTTCCTTTAACAGCTTTGTAAACAGGCCAGCCAAGGAAACAGCAACGACAATTCTTTTCTATCCACACAAAACTCAATGTCTTTCCATAAATGCAACAATTTGTAGGACATACCTTCAGGTCATGTACAGCCATCTCTAAAAATAGGGAATACAACTGCCCTTTTGATCAAAATCGCTGAATTCCATAAGTATGCTTTTTGATAGAGAGTATTTTCTTGAGCCATCGGAGTAGAGAATTTATTCTGTAGCTAAAGTTCCTTCCTTATCATTCTGAAAGCATGATTTTACTATGAAAGGACTTATAGTTTCTAGATTGAAACTTCTAAAGCAAATTACTGCCATCCTGATGGACAAAGGAGAACTATTCCAGAGAGGCAAAGAGAGTCAACAATCAGAGAACATTCTTGAAAACATTTTTAAGATATTTCAAAAATGTGAGAGGGAAGGATCAACTGATATTAAGTACCCTCTGTCACTCTAGGAGAGTCTACACATCCCAAATACACAGAAAGAATTATATTACTTATTACACCACCATGTATTTTTTCAATATCCCTTCTGCCACTCCGAGCATATTCAACTGTAGAGGAATTTGTCCTTCTGTGTACTGTATTTATATGTATTAATGTACTTAATTTCTTTTCTTTAAGCTCTGATAGAAATCAAGAAACTTATTCTCAAGTTTCATATCAGTTTTCTCAACCCATAATTGGAGATCAAAAAAGAATGAGAAATATTTGACATTTTTGTAAGACCATCTTATAGTCTAATGAAAAAGAAAATTATCAAAATGTCAAGAAGAATTATTTCTTATATTTTTGAAGTGCATTTTATACTTCTCATGTTTTGATTTTAAAACATGCTTTTAATAAGAAGCTTTTAGATTCCTTATTGTTTTAGTAATCTGTCTGTTCTTCATTGACATGTTTTATCTCTCTGTTGATATTTAGCTAGTGGCAAGAAGAGATTATTTTTGCTAGATTAAGACACAAAATCGAATGCGTCTTAATCGAAAACAAGACTCTACGTCCCTAACAGTACAGTTAGAAGAATCACTTCTCTAAATTACTAAGTGCCTATAAGTGGCTATTATAACTCCTTCACAGATACTCATATTCACATATGGCATTAACTTTGTAATCCAAATCTAAATTCAAGATGATTATGTGAAATATGATTAATTTTTAATGCAACAACAAAGCTGAACATGTAGCGGAAAAGTGGAGCATGTAGCTTGGCCAAACACTAAATTATCATCTTCTGTAAAAGAAAGAATAATACTGAAATATTTTGCAGTGCTAAAGAAGCTCTTGTCATCACATTTATAAAACAACAACTTTTTTAGAAAGTATTTGTAAAAAATTGCAAAAGGAATTCTAGACGTTGAAGAATATTGATACCAAGGTGTCAAGGTAGCTCTTTTAACAGGTATTCCTAAAGCAAGTAGATACAACCTTTCTATTGCATTTTTAAACTATTCTGTCAACATATCTGAGGCCTGGTTTTTGATTGGCTGTTCTGGATTTTTATCTGTTCATGTGAAGTGATACTGGCAGCATAATTTGGCCTGATAAGAGCAGAAAAGATTTGCAGACAGAACTAAGCTCATCTGTTAGACAAACAGGGCAACTTTCTGAGAATAGAGACTTATGTCTGAAATGATAGAAGGATATTTTACCCATCTTCTCTTTCAGACTTGAAAAAGAGCTTTTGCATACCAAGACTTATTCTGGTTTTCTACCCATATTCTTCAGACTAAGCAAATTAAATTACCTTTCCCTTCCAGCTGTTACTTGTGAAGAAGACTGTTTTTCTATATTGGTTTGGATTTCATAATGTATTGTTTCCTTCTGCATAAATTAATGCAATAGATTCTCTCTGCATTAATGACAGAGTATTCATATATGTACTAGTCTGTTAGATCTTGGCCTCATTTACTCTAATCTCTGTCCAAAACAAAACTTAGATGAGTTTTGAAGGAGTATTTTTTAATTCAATATACAGAAATTTGCATCAGACAGGGAAAAACATCAACTAAACACTACTTTCTCTGAAATGTCAGCATAGTTTTCTTTTTTTTGTTGTGTTTTGTCCAGAATAGGTGAATATATGTGTTTTTTTCCCTTAAGTGGGATCTAAAATAGAAAACATGGAAGCAAAACAGAGTGAATTACAGACTGGCCCAGGCTGTAGTAGCTGAGATATTGCTGATATAAGAACTACTTATTGAGCAGTGGACCAGTGAAAATTAATCCTTACAGTAAACAAGACGCCACTCATTTTTTGTGTGGTAAAAACAAGAGAGAATTAGAAAATGTTCTTAGTAATATTACAAATAGTAGAAAAGGAAAGTGGATCTTCAATTCACCAGCCAACCTGTTTGATGCTGCTGAAATTTTGCTTTGCCATCCTTGGCAGGCCTTTGGACTCTGAGACTTTCATGTGAAGTTGGAAGTGGGGAGCTGTGGCTGTGCTGGTGGGAGCA
Organism: Lanius collurio; assembly: GCA_020086605.1. Taxonomy (NCBI): domain Eukaryota; kingdom Metazoa; phylum Chordata; class Aves; order Passeriformes; family Laniidae; genus Lanius; species Lanius collurio. Next base: position 4,101,614 of record JACBWW010000028.1, read on the forward strand.
GCTCCCTCACATTCCTCCTCTCCCCATGAGTCCCTAAGGGTGCAGAAAGCATTGATTCACTCTCATTACGAAGACAAATTAGACGAAGTACTGTGGAAAGGGCTGAGTTTAGACAATGTGACCATGAAGAGGTGTAAGTGCCTCATCACAGTCAGGCTCAGTGCTGCGCTTGTGGCATAGTGCAGCTACACTGCACTAATTCACGGGACAGGGATCTTTTAGGAAAAAAAGTATCTCAGAAATGATTAATTTCTGTCTTTTGACATCCACTTGGTACCTCATTAAAGCAATGCTTATGAAACTATGAGTCTTTTGGCTGCCTTTGCAAAGTAATGCAGAGTGGGCTGCCCATCCAGCTGTGGATTTTATCCTAATTCATTTAGGTTCTGTGACAAAGCCAGATTTTAGAATTTCTTTAACTAGGACTGTTTGGCAAGTTATCCAGATAAATTTTGGAAAGCTTGATTAGTGTGTAAGCAATCTTATCAGTGGGTTTTATTTGGATAATAATGTTTTGTATGATGTCTCGGTACAAACCAGATCCTTTTTATGCCTGGCTTGAGTACATATATCCTTTTTCATTATTTCTGTCTTTTTGTAGGTCTGTCCACCTTTGTATTATTTGGTTTTTTTAGCCTGGTGAAAACCTCTACCCGTTCTTTGAATCAGTGTCTTCTCATACAGCCATTGTATGTCTGCCAGTACAGAAAAACTTCAGACACAGAGTTACTTATGGTTGTTCAGAAACATGAACTCAGAAGGCTAGAATATGGAGTATTTTTTTCAATATAAAAACTGAAGAAAGTCCAGCACTTTCTCAGACTATGTAGTCTCATTTCATTTTATGAGAGAGGCCACCATGGAATTAATCTGTACTTTTTAAAGTTTATATCATGTATGCAGTAAATATTTTCAAAAATTTTGCACTATTGAGGAGATCATATCTTTTTTTTAGAACATAAATAAATACAAAATAAATAAAGATGAACATTAAATACAGAACCATTTTTACCTTTTTTTTCTGAATTTTTCAAATATTTAATGTGTATTTACACTTTCAGATTTTTTCAGCTAGAAGTTACTGCAAGAAGGTTGTATAGGGATTCTTCAAGGATCCAATAAACAAGACAAAATTAGTTTTTCCACCTGATTTTCCAAAGTGTTTTGAGACCATTTTGGGGGTAACCAAGACACTCTTAATGCTCTAGACATAGATGAGAGCTTACATCATCATTTCAAGTGGTCCCATCCCTCTTTTGACCTGATTCCTGAGTGTGAACCTGAGTGGTCTTCTAATCAAAGAGGACAGACACTTCCTGGAAATAGACCAGATGAAATAAATAGGAGAGCTAGTATATTGGTGCAACTCAAAGAAAATAAAACTTGTTATCTTGTAAGAGAAAGTTATACCTCTTGATTATTCCAGACTAAATTCAGCTCATTTATCTGAATGGTCCTAGGACAGTCCTAAACTCTTTGGTTCTTGCAATAAATCCATTTCATGACTGTCATCCTGTAAGTATAGAATCATCCAAGTTTTTTTCTTGGAAGCAAGTGTAGCATGCATCAGATTTTTTTGCATTTTAAGTATCACAGGTTATGTAACCTGTCTGTAGATTTGCTAATTCACAAAATAGGAAGGGATATTGTGGCTTGTGACTTTGTGTGGGCAACAGAGAATGGTGATCATGTAGGACCCAGATGTGGCCAAGCACTCTGTGCCACCACTACAACAAAGGTGTTGCAGTGTGTTCACATTTGACCGCGCCAGTGAGAATTCTTAACCTGTGAGAAGAGCTGATCCATTTGTACCATGCTTTACACGTGCCTTTTCAGTACCATTATCTACACTGTTTCAGTTGCCAATAGACAGTCGAAAGCTATCAAGTTTGAATGAGAGACAAAGAAAAATGGGAAGACACACTCTAGTCTTGAATCCAGCAAATTGTTGATTACTCATAAAGTCAGAAAGAGAAAAATCTATGAATGGTTTTTGATATTATCATCTCTTAATTTCTGAAAGAAAAGTTTACATTACACACGTATCCAGAGATTGAATATTAGGAGTTTTGAATAGAATCAGCCAATGGATTTTCTTTATTTGAATTTGTTTCATTTTGACTGGTGTTTGTCAGACTGTTTTTCGTACTCTTCCAGTGACTTCTGGTGCCAAAGGATATTCTGCTCCAGTGAGAGCCCTTTTGATATAGTAAAAGTTAAAACAGGAAAATTATGTGAAATAAAGCAAATTAATTTTTTTTCAAAAGCAGAGCATCAGAATTTGCTGATGTAACCAAACAAAAGTAAAATATCTTAAGAATCAAGATTTTCTTGTCATTTATTTATCTGACTAGTTCATTTTATTCTCGTGACATTAAATTGACAATTACTAGAATTAAAGAGTAGTATCTACAGGATATCTGATAAAAGCTGGACACTTTATTTTGATATGTTATGCTGTCTGAATCTCTAAATAAACCTGATCTGCAAAATTAGAATGAATTCATGTGACTAAAAGGAATTAATAAAACATTATGGCACTACAAAAGCATGCTTTTATGCTGACGGTTTTCCAGGATGTGGGCCACTGGAATATAGAAAATGTCATAATTATTAGAGTCCTGGACTAATGAAAACCTTTTTTTTTTTTTTCACTGGTGATAATTGCACATTGCAATGGGTTGCCCAGAAAGGCTGTCTCTCCTCCATCCTTGGACAGTTGCTCTGAGCAATGTGGTCTAAATTCAATATTGATATTAGTGGGAGCAGAAGGTTAGACAAGGCACCACCCTGAGATTCCATCTGAATCATTCTGCAATTTTAACTTGTAAGGGATATTAAAAATTGGTTATGTTGTTATGATCTAGGTGCAATTCCATCTATACAACTACCACTGACAACTTTTTTTTTATTTTCTGTAATCCCTGAAAAGTTTGGGATTGTCTACTTGTGAAATCAGAGAGTTGAAGCAGGTTTTCTTTTCTAAACAGACTCCAAGGAAAGTTAATTGGAAGAATCTGGAAGAAAGTCAATTTTCTGCTGAAAGTGGTGGTTTGTGGGGGTCTATCCTTAGATAATTTTTTCTCCTAATTATTCTTATGACATAGGAAGAGTTCTCACCTTCATATTTAATACTACAAGCAGATGATTCGGTAATCCTTTAGCCACCAAGGATAACTCTCTTCCCAAAATCATAACTGTTATTAGAAAATGCCTCATCTTTAAAATAATTCAAAATAACTTAACTTAGCTAAATATCTCTGGGCACTGTGACTCTAAAAGCACCTGTGGAAACATTCTGATGGTATCAAATATTGAGAGACCTTAAGATACAAAAGAAAATGAGGAAGAATTTTGTATTAAGGAATAAAATAACTGCCTCAAGATTACTTATCAATGAAAGCTAGTAATGGCGTGGCAAAACAAATGGCAAGTAAAAGAGCAGTGAGAAATGCAAGCTAGAAACTCAGAATTGAGTAGCATTCTATATGCTTTGGAAATTACTGCTTAAAGATCATTCACAAACACCTTCTTGCAACATAAGTTTTTTGTTTAAATACAAGACTTTTCAGCCAGAAAAGAGCATAAGATCCTTCCTTTCTTTTCCTTCTCTTTTTCCTGTTGGTGAACTGGAAGACAAAAAATATAAGAATTCATNAGGAAAGTACCAGTTTTAAAAGAAAGGAAGAAATGCATGCCATATTCACAGAAATCATAGAATATTCTAAATTGGAAGGAACCCACCAGGATTACTGAGTTCAGCTTTTAAGTGAATAGCCCATATGGGAATCAAATCCACAACTTTGTCATTATTAGCACCAGGCTCTGACCAATTGAGCTAATCTCAGTATCTGCATCTCATCATTGACTTATTGCCCCAAACAATGACTAGAAATTATTAGGGAGTTGAGCATGAAGAAATTTGTCACCTATTGACCTGAATCTGGCTTTGTTTCCCCAAAACGTCTGTGTAACTTTCATCATTCTGGATGTCAGGTCACTTAATTTTGAAACTAGTGTCTAAATTTGGTACTAAATTCTTCAAGAAAAATCCACATACTTGTACTGGCAGTTGAAAATTCCCTCATCAATAACTGGGTGCAGAAAAGATTAGGCCATGAAAATTACTGACACAGAAACTCACTAAATATGGCATTACACCGAGCCTCACATTAAAGAAAAATGAAATAGCATACATTCTATAAATATAGAAGCATCTTCTGTGTATATTAATACAAAGACCTCTGTCTTGTGCTTTTGAGCAGTATTTTTAGGAAACCAACTATTTTTTGAAACAAAATATAAAATCTTCAATTTTAAAAGAAACTCTACATACTACTTCATCTCTACTAAGTCATCTTAACCCAGTAAGATGTCTTACAAACAAACACCCTGTACACATTTCTTTACATCTGTGTTCATCTCCCTATGAAATAGTGTATGCAGCAGGCACAATGTTTCTTTTTTTCTTCCATCTCCTTTGTAAAGATTGAAATAGCTGTAAACAACATAATCCTGCAGTAATATTTTATTACCTTTTCAATTATTAGAAGCTTCTGTAAGAACAGTGTTGGATTTTTTTTTTACCTTTATTATACTCCAAAGTTGCACCTACCAAAGAAGCACTTTGGTATGTGCCAATGGTTATAGCAGGCATTTTGCATTAGGTATAGAGATTTTGGGACTAATGAAAGTGGCATATGCTTACAATAAACTTTTATGTTAACTTTCACTACTTCCACATCTGATTTTTCTGTGTTGCCGAAGAGATTTAGTCAGAAAGTTTCAGCTTCTTTGCAATGGCAAAGATGTGCTGGACAATGATTTGGCAAACATTTCAGACATGAACAGAGAAAGAGAGGGGTGACAGTGCGCATATCTTGGCTGGATAAAAGCAGCAGCTGTCTATGGAGGGCCTCAGGGGGCAGGCAGCATTCTGAGGAGATATCAGGTTTTACAAATTACCAATATCACATTATGTTCTAACCTCAGGTCTCCAAAACATCCAATCAGCTATTACTTTTGTGGGGAGAGCACTACTTGTGCTAACATGGTATTGTGCAACTGCAGGCAGTGTTTGCATTTATCTGTATAGCTTTAGGACATCCATAGTACTTCAATCTAAACAAAAAAAAAACCATTTATTTTTCTCTGAACTAATTTTTCCCTCTTTCTAAACATCAGGAATACCTGAACATATTTATTATTTTTACTAGAAAATAAATTGTGATTCCAGCTGAAAAGCATAGAAAAATTTAAATTAACAACATATGTCGAGCTATCATTTTCTTTCTGTTTATCATTCAAACCACTTTGCCCTACTGTTCAGACTGTCACACCTCTAGGTATCTGATGACTGATGTAATCATTGTGCAATCAATGGAATTTCCCTGGATCATGTTGTGAAGTAGTTTAGTTGTTCCTCTTTACAAATGACATTGAAAATCCCCTATTGTATCTCGGAGAACTGACAACAGTTCCAGGCTTGGATCTTCCCAATCTCCATAAAAGCTTGTTCAGAAAAGCAACACTTTAATCTACTTTCATTGCCCTCCAGAAGCCAAAAATATTTATGATTTTTATGGGGTAAATTTTAGAGTATATTTTCTGTCAGTTCTGTCACAGAGAAATCTTCTTTACATCATATGATCCTTGCAACAAATGAGGAGTAAAATGTGTGTTTATATACATACATGCATATAAATTTATAGGTACACCCGTACATACATATATATATGTATAAACACATACATATACAAGTGTGTACATGTGTGTATGTATGTACGTATTTCCTGGTCAGGAAAAAAAATTGCTGCTGCTCCAAAATTCTGTCCCAAGTCTGACAAACGTGAAAATCTCCATTTTCTTTTAGGCAAAATATCTGGTGGCTTTGTGGTAAACTGGAATTGTAATCCAGATTTTTTTACATCAAAGGGGGTTTTGACAATTTCTGTACCTAAGTGCCATATTGGACTAAAATTTGAAATTTTAATATATTTTTATCAGATAAGAGGAACTGATTTGAAAAATTGGTGTACTTGGAGAGATAAGGCTGAATACCATCTCTTTTGGGCATAGAGATTCATCTGAGCTACCTCACACTACTAAGTAGATTTATCAAACCGACATAGTGTGCAATACTACAAGTGAAATGATGCACTAAGTTTTTCTACAGTCCTTCATGTCAAGAAAAAAAAAAAAACTTTTGGCAAAACTCAGCCATCATCAAGTTCATTTTGTTTTGTTTAGTACCATGATGATGATGATGATGATGATGATGATGATGATGACAATGCAGCAAAAATGCATCTTAACCACTAGGCATATTAATTTAACCTACTGTCTCAGTTTAAGACAAGTTTAGGGGACAACACCCTGGAAGGGATGTCTCCTCCTCAGAAGACAGGTTTCAGCACTCCCTCCCCCACCAACATGGAAGGAGTATGTTGGATGAAAGCGAAAAAAACTATTTATTTAACAAGCAGAGTGCCAGCACAGGAAACAGGAAAAATATGAGTGGTGTCAGATAGTAAACCTCCTCTCTGTGGAGAAAGCTGGTGGATTTAGAGTTCCCTCTGCAGCTGGCTTGGCCTCTCCCGAAGTACGAAGCTGGGATGCTGCATCCCTGCAGCCTCTCTGCTAGTCCATGGTGTCCAATGATCTGGTTCTTGGATCACAGCTAGGCCAAACAGGTCCAGAAGAAGACCTTCCAGAGCATTTCAGTATGCTGGTATTGGAAAATGTCTTGCCTCAGCTAACAGGTTGGCTAAAAGCAGGCAGGTGCTCCCTCGGCTCTGCAGCGGTGAGAACTCGGGGCAGTGTGTGTGAGTCCTTGAACACAGACTGTGCTGAAAAATTCACCCAGCTTCTGTCCCCCCTCTTCTGGACCCAGCTTAAAGCTATGGGACCCATTTCTGGACATAAAGCAGGCAATAGGGAAATGCAGTATTATCATAAAATCACCCCAAGACCCCTACCAAGGGTTCTGTAAGTGTGCTCTCTATAATGATGGCTTCTGAAAGCTTCTGGAGAACTGAAGGGTCCACACTATAGGAGTTCTGACCTAAATACACATGTCCTACAAAGAATTAATGAAAGAACTTTTACAACTCTATTGTGTAAATCAAAAACATTCTGCATTTTAATACTTTCTATTAATTTGGTCTTTGTATCAGAATTAATAAATTTTTTCTTCTGAACTTATCACCGCACTTAAACTAGCCAGCAAAATTAACTTTTCTCTATCTTTGTCCATTATCTTAATTTCATTTACTGACACTCTATCATTCCCCATATCTGTTTTCTTGAAGGCTTTTAAATTGCTGCCTTCCTAGCCTGATACAAAATTTCAAGCAATGGAATATTCATCAACATCAGACATGAGGTTTGTAATAGGAAAGCTACTTAAACGGCAGATTGAAATTCCTGACTCATGTTCTCAAGACACCTTACAATCATTTTCATTTTAGATACAAATAATATGTGGTTATTTGTGCCCTACAGTAATTCTGAAATATTTATTATCTTTTTTTTTTTAAGTCTTATTCCTTCATTGTAGTGTATCTCCACTAACCAAGTGATTTAAACTTTGTCTGAGAAGATTCTCTAGACAGAAGGCAGAAATTAAAATCAGATTACTCAGTGCCTCATTTAGTCCCATATCCAGTGAGCTATCTGGGTATCTGCTACTTGGAGGTCAAGAAGATGCACAAAAACCTAAAAAAAAAAATTTTTGCAAGTACCTATGACCTTCTCTGTGGCAGAACCACCAAGCTTTCTTCACCATGAGGTTTCACACTTCAGTTACTGAAATATTTCATGCCAGATCTGAGAAGTTTCCTGACAAGATCTTTTGGACTTCTGACTCTGAAGATACATGTACAAAGCAAACAAAATCTCCAGGAACAGGGATTGCTAAACCATTCTGGCAGTGCTCAGATTACTTTCACACTTAGATATTTTGCAACTTTCTTTTTCTGCCAGCTGTCTAAAGGCCCATGAAAAAGTCCCAAAGCTTAATATCATTCACCTTTAAACAGACTCTTACATGTGGTGTGAACCTGTGCCAGACTTTCAGCTAGCTCACAAGAGAGTGTATGGATTACTCTAGCACGAAATGCTATAATGACAAACTTAGTCACCAAGTTTATTTTTTTTTAATGAGCACTTAACAATTCTGATTAGCATTTTCTCAAAAAAAAATAAAAATAACATGGTGACATTAAAATGTAGGTAGGGCACAAATTCTGCACATAATTTACAGTGTTCTCAAGAAGAGAGAAGTTTCTTTTTTTGTTTAATATGGACAGCTAATTATCACATTAACTCTAAATTACCACTGATTATATGCTATGAGAAGGAGGTACATGTTTTTGTTTTTCATAAGTACTGACTGCAGATGACTTCAACACAGAGTCAGGCAGCTTCTTCTGACTTCTCTGTATTTCTGTTCCCAAAGGAACTGTCTTTAGGATTGCCACACCTGGAAGCAAAGGCTTCTGAAGCAGCAATGAGCAGGAGCATAAAGCTGCAGTAAAGATTCAAAAGGTCTGTAAGCCAAGCCTTCTATTTTTTTACATGTAATGAGGACAAAACCATTTTACTATGCTTTGAAATTTGTGTTGAACAGGTGACATAAAAAATTAATTACAAGTCTTTGGAGAAGAACTAAGACTAGCATAAGGTATTGATATTAAATCAAGTATTGTCTAATTTTTTATTTGGGGCAAAACCCCCCAGATTTTATGCATCTGATAAATACAGTGAATTAAAGCAAGTCTGGTTAGTTGTATGAAGATTGTTAGTATCCGTGTGTCTTCCTGCAAACCATTAAAATGAGAGAGTTTAGGGATTGGAATAAGAAAGGCAAATATACAGTGAAAGGAAAGGGGGACATTATGCCTTTATCCTACACTGACTTGTCAGACCTGAGGAAATACAGGAAAACTTCAAAGTTCATCTATGAAGAAATCAGTTCTGTGTCACTGTAAAAGAATGATTTACAGCAGTTCGAGCAAATTGAAGTTGAGGGGATGAATGAGTTGACTATATTTCTAAATGCAACATATATGTGTCCCCCAGCATTTCATTTGAACTGTTGGCTTTGAAAATTTTCAATCCTCATTTATGCCTCAAAGAAAGTACTGTAGAAGTATGCAGCCTTTTTGAGCTTCCCTCCATTTACTGAGCCAGAAAATCTTAGTTCACCTGTGCCCTAATCATCACTGTAAATTGGCTTCCCTGCTGGAATTAAAACAAAGCCAGTATTTAGGAGACATCTGTGGGAGTATTCTAGGGCCCTTTTTTCCACCAGATGAATACGCTGATTTTAGTAGAAAACTTCGTATTTGGAAACCTCAGCAGGAGATTTTTTCTCCTACTGCACTCCCCCCGAATTTCTGCACTCCTACTGCTCACTCCTTTACTGTTTCTTATAGGACTCTCTTGCATATTCCTATATTCAAGGGGTGGTGCAGGCTATTAATTTGCTGGACTCAGGGATCCTAAGAGGCTCTTAACAGTTTTACAATGGCATATGTTTCAGAATAAGTCATGAAGGACTGAGTGCAAGGGAGAGGGCTTGGCAGGTTTTGCACATTTTTGGGTTTTGTCACACCTATTTCAGCCTTTCCATCACTTACAATGACAAAAATTTATGGGGCCTGGGGGTAAATACAATGGGAAGTGTTCAACTTTCACCCTCACATTACTGCAAGTGTTTGCACTAAATTGTGGGGCTTTTAAAGCAATAGATAACAACAATTGTTTCACCCCTTTATGAATAGCCATCACTTTGAGACATTTCCGAGTTGCTTGTTTCACTAAAATGGCCTTGTCTATATTCTGTAGGGCATACTGGATGATGAACATTTTCAAATTACATGGTTTGCAGTTCCTAGTACCGCTGAATTTACAGCTGCTTTCAGACTCAGTGAACTGCATTTGATAAGGCTGTATTCAGTCCAGAACCTTTCTTTAGGTACATAATTGAAACTATTCTACCAAATCTGTTTCACTTAGACTACAATCATGTTCTGCCAGCCACTCAAAAATCCCCATTTTGCTATGAGCAGTTAGTTAGTGGTGGGTGTATAATATCATTTAATCATTTCCCTCTAAAGCTCTGGCATGCGAGAACAATACTGTAATGATGATCAGGTATCCAAGCAGTGTCTCAGGCTATTCCAGTGTGTGATCTTGTGGTATGGCAGTTATAAATTCAGAGATACAGATGTCCCATTAAGGGACAGTCCAGACTTTGTGCTGTCATTTAGAGACTGGCACATGGCTGGTAAAGGACTCAGTGGAGTTTTCCATCTGTTTGACCAGCTACAGCCTGCATAGCGAACACTTCTCTCCTAGTTGTCATATTACAAGTTGGAGGGTTTTATTCAGACTATCTTGTAATGAAGGGGCTCTGAGAACACATTTTTATTATAAATTCTCAAAGTGATTTGTTTACTAATTTCTTCCCTATGTCACTGCAGAAATTAATCTTGCTTTACAGATTACTGCATCACTATGTTCAGACATTTCTATGAGAGGAGATTTCCAGTTCTTTCAGTAACAAGTGTGAACTGAAAGATAAAAAAAATACAGTGCTATTCACTGTATTCCAGAAAACTTTCAAAGCAAAAGAAAAAAATCAGTTGGAGTTTCTTTTTGTTTGTTTGTTTGTTTGTTTCTGTGACCTGCTAATTAGGATACTTAAAGAAATGGGATTATGACTTTACAGAAAGGAGCAATCTTCTGGGTTGTAAATGAGAATGCTAGAAGTCTGAATCTGTTTTCTATTTTAAGAATATTGATACTTCTTTTATTCCATTTTAAAAATATATTTTATTGATGTTAATAATAAAGCTGTGTTAAAGCAGCTCAGCTTATGTATTATTTGAAAGACAAGTATAAGAGATGTTCTTGCAGCACCACTAATTTTATATTTTTCCAAGCTGTCATAATCACACACTTATTATTTAATCTAAAGTCTGTTCAGTTTATTACTTTGTGAGGAACAGAGGGATTTGTAAGTATTTCTAACTCCCTTTAAACCCAGCTGTTAAGTGATAGAACTGTTAACATCAGCAGCTGTGCTGCTGGTGGCTTTCTTTTGGGGAAAGATTGGGCAGTGCCAGGGTCTCCAAGGGAATGGTTTGCCCCTTTCCCAAAGAAGGACAAGGGATTGGTTTTGGGATGCATGAAGGGGCCCTGCTTCCAGAGAAGGCATTGCACTTCTGCTGGGGAGGAGTCATCCTCTACACAGTGGAGCTCACTGCATGAACTCTGCAGGAAGTCTGGACTCTTCACCTTGGGCAATGATGACACTTCCAGGAATTAGGCACTCAAAAGTTGGACTTTAGGGAAAAAGTATAATTTTCTGGAGCTGTCACTTTCATCAGTCAATTTCTTCAGTAAAATTAGCAGGGCCATATACTCCATGAGCATTTCATGTGTGTATTCCTTGTCGTTTGACACTGCTTCTTGGCTGCCATAAATAAATGGAGTAAAAAGAACAGCAAATGGTGTAACCAAAGGGATAACTTTCATTTTGCTTTCAGGAAATATAAAATACTCTATCTTAAAAAAAGCCATTGGAATAACAAATAAATAAAATTAAATTTTTGTATTGCTTACATCAGAAAACATCTGAAAATTAATTAAAATGGAAACAAAAATATATGTGTATAGTTATCTGATAGAGCTACCCTGCTGGTGGCTCTCACTCTATGGTCAACAAACCAACAATTATCTGCAAGACTTTTCATTTGCTTGACAACAAGAAGTTTTGAGAGAAATAAACATGGAAAGTCAGAAAATTAAAGGAACTTTTATCAAACTCCTCACAAAATTAAAATGTTAAAAAAACCTCTGTTTGATTCATTCAGATGGGCAGTATATTATTTTTCTCATTAGTTGTACATAATGGGTAAAGCCCTATCAAATCCCTTAACAAGCCTGTAGATCCCATTTAAAACCTTTGTTTGACTCAACATAATTCCTGCTCTAAAGAGCATGTGGTTTAGGGCACAAGAAAGTGCATCAGGCTGCATAAAGGCAGAAATAAGGTGCATCAAATATTTCTGCCCTGCAGTTGCACTGTAGAAGAGCCAAGACAGGATGAACACTTTCAGAAACATCAGTATTTCCTGTGGCTATTCTGAGCCTGGATCTTCTCTATGCCCATCAATTAATGGATTAGACAGAAGAAGCAGATACAGATGGAAATATTTATACATCTGGACATTTATTAATATATGTGTAATATTAAAGTCTGGTTTACCAAATTTCTGAACAGTTTTTAGTCCTGAAAATAGACCAAACAGATTTTTCAGATTCCTCTTTTATAGCAGGCAGAAAATCAGGCCTTAGCTAGTACCCTTTATATAAATTTTACAAACTCTCAGACATTCATTAGATATATGAAAGGAATGGCCTCTGCAGATTATGGGGCAAGGGTGAAGAGGGTAGCAAAGGGCAAGGGAAACTGATTGAGCACTTGGAAAGTTGAAAGTAGGATTTGATTGTTTTATTAGCAAGAAGGTTGGGGGTTATAAGACAAGGAGAAAAGATAGCTCCTCTGATGGGAAATTCAGAGACCCAGAGAGCCAATTAAGTATGTGGAGGACTTTCCAGGTGGGGGAAGGTCTGATTGGTATGGGGGGGGCTGGCTCTAGGAATGGCGAATGGAGGAGGAGGGAAAGGATGTGTGGTAAATTCAGCAGCCAGAACAGGGAAGGCAGTGTTGTAAATCACATTAACTGCCTTGCTCCCACACGGAAAGAAAAGGAGAGGAGGTCAGTTGGATTTGCTTGGGGTTTCACATGTTATATTACCTTGGGTTATCAAATGGATCTAGAAACAAAATGTCTGTTAGAGAGAGCAATTAGGAACAGGATTGTAAGGTCAGTTGTTACCCTGATGTTTACAGAGACTAGGTTGAGGCTGAAGGAAAGATGAGTCAATCAAACATACCTATAGGTACTCTGAAAGTAGATGTTTGGGATTATTTTTAAAGTAATCAGAAAATATTCAAAAACCACCTTTCCACTCAGATTCCTTTCTAATCCACTATATACCTTGACTCACTAGCTTTGAGAACTTCAGTCTTAGTTTTTATAGTATTCCATTTATCTTTCAAAAATGGATCTACAGGATACAGTGGGGAGCTGAAATAATTCTAAATAACTAAATAAATACAACTGTGTAGTCATGATCATCTCTGTGTGTTACTGCCCCATAGGGAGAATGTGTATTTCTGGCAGTGTGCCTTGTGTCTGATTGTTCCCCCTGTGGAGCAGTAATGTGTTCACGTAGTCATGGCTATATCTAATAAAAACTGCAAATTAACAACTCTATTCCTGAAAATTTAATCCTGGGTCTAAAACCACAACAGAAAAAGCCTTCCTACACACACATACACAAAAACCATCCTCCCACTAACAAGTGTCTCAACTTCAGTACACTTTCAATAAAGTCCCACCTTTAGGTAACATCAGTTAAAAAGATAAAGGCAGACCCTATATGGTAATCTTGATAAGAAAATACTTATAAATTACAGAATGCATAATTTATTTAATTTAAAACATGGAACTTTGAGCTAAAATTGATGAATCGCAGAATAATTTAGAATTAAACTGGCTTCTTGAATTCTTCCAGTCCAAACTCTCCCCTCAAGCATAATCAGCCAGAGTAGGTGGTGCAGGATCATGTCTAGCTGGATTTTGAGTATCTTTAAGAAAAACACTCCAAAACTTCTCTAGAAAATCTGTGCCAATGTTGGACCACCTGCACAGTGAAAAAGGTACTTTCTCATGATCAGATATAATTTAATGTGTTTTAACTGTGCTGTTAGTGGATGCTTCTGGGAAGTGTCCAGCCTCCTCTTCTCCTTTCCTTCTTATCTGGTATTTATACATGTGGATAAGATACCCTTGAGCCTTCTCTTCTGCAGGGTAGAGTCACAGCCCTCTTCTCTTATGGGAAAGATAGTCCAGTCTCTTAATCTTCTTAATGGCCCTGCTTGTGGCTTGCTCCAGCAAGCTCATGTCTTTTTTACACTGGGGAGCCCAGAACTGTAGTCACATGTCAGGTGTGGGATAGGGAAAACATAGATCTCCCTGACCCAAGAGGTTGTTGGATTTCTTTTCAAAGAGGGAGCATTGCTTTCTCATAATCAGCTTCTTGTCCATGAGCACTCAGGTTCCTCCCAGCTGAGCTGGGTCCTGGGACATCAGTTCCTTGTATTTACTGGTGCCCAGGTTATTCTTCCAAGGATGCAGAACTTTTGCCATCCTTAAACAAGGATGTCTCCTTGTTTAATTTCATGTTGTTCCTGTCCTTATGAATTTCCTGCCTGTTCAGATCTATCTGAATGGTGATAAAACCTTCCCATGTTTCAGCCACTCCTTCCAAGTTTTTTGTCTCAAGATGTCTTGAGGGCATAGTTGGCTCCATTGTTTCTCAATGCAGATATTAAAATAAGAAGATCATTTAGGAAGAGGTTATGATTAGTCTAATACTAATTCAAACAGAAATGTAGCCCCATAGATAAGGAGAACTGTTTGAGAACTGTCCTGAATCTGCCAAGGGTCAGCTGTGCCTCACCTATATAATTGTTAGTCACATAATGTGACAGGATGATTTGTGAACGAGAGGGGAACAGTTGGTACCATTTCCCTCAGTTTTAGCAAAGATTTTGACTGTCTGTCATGCTGTATGCTCAAATCCAAAGAAGAATTTTATTGTCTGCATGCATGTACTACCAGAAGGAGGAAACACTGGCTGGATTTTGGACTCAATAGGATTTTGGTTAATGCCAGTGTAAAGGGGACTACTGCAGAGGTCTGTACCAGGCTATGTCCTGATTGTGATTATGCCACCCAGAGGAGCAGAGCGACTGTATTCATGTCAAGCTTGAATTGGTGGAAGTCTTCTAGAATTCAACAAGGACAAATGGAAGTCCTGCTCCTGAAAGGAAGGACTCTTGGTTGGGAGGAAATCTTGCAGAAGGACTTGGGAATTCGGGTGGGCAGAGAGCTGAGCAGAAACCAACAGAGGTCTGGCAGCTGTGAAGGCCAGCTGCATCCTGGGCTGTATGAACTGGCCAGTGAATTAAGGGATGGGATTTTCTCCACTGGTTTGGCCCTCACTAACCTACACCAAGACACAGTACATGGTTTGTGACCCCCAATATCCAAACAAGATCAATAAAATCAATCCAGATCATCAGAGGACTCTGAGGATATTAGAAAAAACAATTTCAGCAAACTCCAAGAGACAATATCCAGGGGAAAAAACATACCACTTTGTTATACAGAATGGTCATGTATATTCTTGAAAGCAGTTATCTGGAAGGATTAAAGGTTTTAGGAGACAAATAATTTTGCATGAACTTCTATGACTTAAATTCTGAGGAGATATTTACATGTAGAAGCAGAAAAATGATGAGTCACGAGGGAAAAAGAAGGCATATAAGTCTCTAGGAGTGAAATATGACATCACTGCCCATGAACATCATGTAGAGAATTTTTCCCCATAGCTTTAAAAATAGGTGGAAAATCAGAGAAGGCAAATAATCACACTTTAGAGCAAGAGGAATTTGTTTTTTGGTGAGAAACATACAGAGCTTAATCAATTTATTTCAGTATATCAGTGAAAAGACAGCTTGATTATGGTATGCAAATTCTTTAGGAGGACAAGCTACCTGAAACTAAAGAGCTCTTTAAACTACCTGTGAAGTGCATAACAAGAGTGAATTGCTGTAAGTTAGAGCCAGTCCCATTCAAATGACTAATATAGAACATTTTTAAATGATGCTGGTAATCTAATAAAAGAATCTACCAATGTTACTGAAAGATTCTCTATAATTCAGTGAGGAGTTATTCCTTTCTGGAAAATGTGTTGTTGGGCTTATGCATTTGACTGCAGGTGTGAGACATAGGATATTTAGAGAAATTGTGAGCTTTTGTCTGGAAGGTGTAATAACATAGAAACCAATCCTGAATTCAGACCAATTCATTGCAAATGTGCTGCAAAGTGGCAAACCTAAGGTGTTGCAAAAACCCAAAAACTCTATTTTACTTGTGCTTTAGCTGTTGCATCATAACATGTTATGCCTAACAACAGCCATATGATTTATTTGATGTATGCTAAGTCATCTCAGAACCTTAGATAAATTATGAATCATAATTGTCATACTTATTACAAGAGATCAATGTGTCAAACAGATCTTGGATGATAACATGGAGTCACAGTGGGAGTTTGTTGGGCATTTTGAGGAGGGTGATTTTGTTCATGTATCCTGAGAATATCACCTTTGCTTATGGCAGCATTTTCAAGGCAGGCTCATGCGAAATCTCTCAGCAAGGGGGAGACATAACAACCACACAGCCCAAGGAGGCTGTCTGCCTCCAGCCATCCCTGACAGCTGCGGATGCACAGCGTGTCAGCCTTGATACTGCTGAGTTCCGGGGGGAGCACTGTCACCTCACTCCAGCTCGAGGGTCTGGCAGCTAAAACTTGCAGTGAGAAGGTCGTGACAGAAAACTTGTCGGGAGAGAGAGCCTTCACAGATTATGCATATTAATCAAAGAACTCTAAGACAGTTTGTCCGCATTTAACATTATTTGCACTGGTTGAACAATTTGGTGCTTCTACCAATTCACAGGAACTTCCTCGTGATTTAACAAAGAGAAGGGGCTGTGATAAAAGAGGTAAGGAGTGGAGGGAAAAAGCAACAGATGCAGGGATGCAAAAACATGTTCAGCGCTTACTAAATCAGAGTCTAACCTGAAGGAGGAGCCCTCAGGTGCCCTCCCAGTAGCTAATATATTGATGGCTTTGCCTTCTCTTAAATATATTCATTTCCTTTCTACAGTGACTGTTTTGGGCAGAGGTATTTTTTGTTCTTTGGAATACTGGTACTTTCTTGTTTCTACCCCCCACACCCGTGTTTCACAGTCCAACATTATTTACTGCAAAAAGTCCTCACACCAGCACTGAACAGGCAGGCTGGTGCCTGGTGCTCTCACAACTTTGGAGAGAGCTGAACACAGTCACATTAAAGACCACTGCTTGATTTACAGCTTGTGCGCAAAACTAAAATTCATTCTGCCTGAGAGTAAACCCCTCCCCACTAACAGTGCCTGAGAAATTTGAAACTAATGTCCGTTTCTAACTTCTGATTTTTCACTTTACACATGTGGTAGGTGGATACTTTCAGAATTTATGAGCGTTATCGTGTCTGCAGCATTTAAATTTCTCTTTTGTGTGTTTAAATGTGCCCACAAAAATATAATTAATAAGAACATATGAGCATGTACATAGTTCATCATTATACATAGAACTAGATATATATTCCCATGTACCAGCAAAATTTCATTTATATATTTCCTAAGAGAAGACTTTAGTCAAAGATGTACCATAGTTACTTTTTCTACCCCTACAATAAAAATATATTGCAGAAATACTAGGGAGCAAACATGTAATTAAAAAAAAAATATATATATATATATAAAACCTACATTTTAAACAGCAGGGATATTCTTTTACCATTTGATTTCTAGTTTTGAGAGCATTATTACTAATGAAGATTTACAAGATTTAAAGTTGCATCTTTTACTATCAGGAGAGTGACTTAATCACTTTGGCTAAATAAAAAGAATCTGGGAGGTAATCCACCTTTGTCATTTTCATAAATTTGGACTCGTATTTTTTACCCTTTGCGTATTTTAATGACTCATTGTTTGGTAGTGGTTATTCAAAAAGGTTACGTAGACAGCACTTTTTAAAGTAATCTTGTGTGAAATAGACTACTGAATAGAATATGCAACATTTTAATCATCTCCAGGTTTTCTAATGGACACTGTAACCAGGTCTGTCCCTTCAGCTCTTTGAATTAGCAGGAGAAAGGGGGAAAAGTGCAAGAATCATTTTACCATTCAGCTATTAGCTTCCCTCTATTCTCTGCTAATGCACTTGAACCCTTCTCTACAGTAAATGCAGAAGATTGCTGAGAAGTAATGGAGTTTATCTCTGCTCAAGGTCACTGTTCAGTGCTTGTGCCATCTGACATGACCTGGTCTTTCAGAGGTGCAGGCATGCGGCTGTACAAGGCAAGAGGTGGATGAGATGGATTTATTCACTGGGGGAGTACTTATTGCTGAAAAACTAGGTTGTGAATATAATAGCATACATTTTCATTTAATCACAAAAAGATTTCAACAAATTTATCTGCTTCTGGGATATGGGGAGTGTAAACATTCTGATCCTTGGAGATAGCTGAAGTGGTTTAGAGGAAGAGAGTAGGTCAGAGTCCTGCATCTGCAAAGAATGCATTTTGTGTTTCATATGCGTGTAACCATCTCCCTGGGCAGCTTCTCACATCTGCAGCTGTCTGAACAGAACCACAACAGAAAGAAGAAAGAAACTATCAAACCAAAACTCAAAAAAAAAAAAAAAAAAGTCCCCGTAGACCAACACTGTTCACTTTAAGAAAAAAGACATATTATATAGGTGAAATAGAACAGTGGGTAGGAAAACAGATTATATTTATTTACAAACATGCAAAGAAAATTTTATATCTATCCTCGTTCTTGTTTTGTTTCTAGAGCATATCACAGCATGAAGCAGCTACACCCTGAAAATGGCACAAAGATCCTTAACAGTGGCATTTTAACAAGCCTAAATGGTTTAGAGTCTATAGTGATCTTGTTATTTGATTGGACGCAATTACTTTGAGAGATGCATGCCTGAATGCACTGAGTTGTGCTCTCTAATGGTCTGACCCATTAAGGGACTTCACTATGAGCTCTATCCTGTTGTACTGCAGGCAAGTAGGGCAGTCAATGATTTCAGTTTTATCACCGAAAAAGGCAAGAGGTGAGAGGTACTCTGGTGATGCTGCCTTTCCCTTCTGCCACTGTGACTTGATCTTTTCTGACTGTTCATGTAAATTTTGTGAACAGAGAGCTGGCAAATAACATGACTGCCGTCAGAATCAGAAGTGGAGAAAAAGATCAACAGAGATGGTTTATAACAAACCGTAAGATATTATTGCACCAGACAGTAAGAAAGGGAAGCCATCTTGCTCCTACTAGTAGGAATTTTAGCCCTATATATCATTCTATCCTGGGACTTTCAATGCTTTTTTTTTTTTTTTAATTTTGAAAGCATGAAACTGAAAATGTTAAAGCATTTTAGGAGAGCATAGGTTCTTTGCATTCCACTTCAAGTTCCAGGAAATTAGATCTATTGAACAAAATGAATCCTATGAAATTTTCCAGCCCAGTTTGCTAGGTTTCATAGTGTTTGCTTCAATTGATATGTGTTTTTTGCACTGAAATAAGAGTTGGTTGCTCACTGGTAGCAGTGTTTCTCAGTGTCTGTATGAAGTTACTGCTTCATATGATGATGAGAGTCATTTGGTTAACAGTATATTTTCATTATTCATTGCTTCTGGGCAAGAGAGGATTCTGTTCCATGAATATAACTTCCATTCTCTGACTACAAACGATGAATAAACTTTAGGCCAAACAAATGAATCTACTGAAATTGTACTGATATGACCCCAAGACAAAAAGTAATATTTGCTAGTATAGTTATTGATCTTCTGTGGCCTCAAAACAAAAACATGCAAAAAGAATGCTCATCATTCTACTGTTTTTAAACAATCTTCAAGTACAGTTACAGGTTGGGTTGTAAAAATTATTTTCCAATTGTAGCATGAAGACTCTGGTGAGCAACTAAAATTACATGTAGCTTATATTGTTTTGAGTGTGAATAAAATTTACTGCACCAGTTTTTCCTTGGAGGTGGTCTATGTGTGTGAATTAAGATATAACTGTAGAGGGCATTGACCACATCTTCCCCAAAATATCTAACCAAAACATTCACAATGCCTCCGTGGACACATAGAAATATTCACCACCATGATTGTGTTCAATCACTGGTTTAAGTACAAAGCTCAAGGCTGATTCCTTAAAGGAAGGGAATTGGCAAGCTGGAATGTGCATAGAGGGTGGGAAAAGGCAGGAAAGAAACAATTCCATGTACCTGAGCTGATTTCGTGATAGTCTTCATAGGGAAGTGACACAGTTTGAAATATTTAGTTTTGCAAAATTCAGAATTAAACTTCAACAAAGACATTAATTTCCCAGTAGAAAGTCACTCAATGCAAACAGAAGTTTCTGGAAGAAGACATTGGTGAAGGTGACATACCAAAAGGTTACAAGAAGACAACTCACTACAGAAAGCAGACAGATTGAGTTTGAGGTTGAATTTTACATGGGAGAAAAGATTGCAGTGCAATCTAATATTATTTCTACCCCCTTTGGAAAGGAAAAAAAAAATAAAACAAAAAAACAAGAGAGATATTCGAAGGGATTAAACAATTTTGAAACATTTGCTTAAACTGACACAGCACGGACACGGAGGGTGCGGGCAGTAGCAAGGTGAGATGAGTTCCCTGTGGGCCACTGGACAAGATTATAAACAAAGGTAATCAGACAGCCTGAAAAGCAACAGGGCATGTATTGATTTTAAGCTGACACAAATCAGTGTGTTGCTGCTGACAGTTATTGGCACTAGAGTGAAAGACATCATAATACAGAAAAAACATGAAGCTAGTAGGAGGACAATTAAATGTATGTTAAAATGTATGTTAGAGAACCAGAAAAAAAGAGTGCACGCATAGAAAATATTCATTTGGAGCTTAAAAACTGCTTTGTCTCCTTCCTCTTGTAAAACTGCACCTCTAGAAAGAAGAGGGAATGAAGACTACTTAAGGGTTGGGAAATACCCTCCACCCATGGAAGAGTCCTCAGGTGAGCACTGCTGGTTCATTCTATTATCCAAGTACCACAGGATACTTGCGAGTATGAGTTGTATTTATACCATTCATTTACATTTTGTTAATAGATTTTGGCTTGGAAAATATGATAACAGGAACTGTTACATTAATGACCTCTGGAGATGACAGATGGAGCAGCAGGAAAATATCCATTACAGACAAGTGAAATGAACCAAAATGAAACGTCTACATATAAGAAAGAATAAAATAAATACCAAAAATCTGGAAATTAAAAAAAAGGAAATCTATAAAACTCAATGTACCATGGGAGATAAGTAACGTTGGGAAACCCTGCCAGAATCTGAAGGGAATGTTTGAGAAACAAGTGAGAAACTGATTTGACTGATTTCTGAATCTGATGAGCTTTAAAATATTAACATATTTCCCTTTCATCTATGGGATTCTTCAATACTGATCAAATAATATCTGTAGGGGATTGCTCAACAGAGAATTATATAATTTAAGAATTTGCTTTGGCAAGACTGTAGTTATTTCTTGGAGAATATCTGTGGGAGATCTGGAGGGAAATTAGTTTTAATAAGATATTCTAATTACCATAAACATATTGTGAGAATCTGGGCTGAGGGCTAAGCATACCTGTACACCCTGAAGACCATAATGTTTTCTATTATTTGTGAGAAAAAAATATTTTGCTTTGATTTTGTTAAATTATGTAATTACTTAAATAGCTTCTCTATAGACAACCTTTATGGTTAGTAACTTATTTGGATCCTGAAAGTCTTCCTTGGATACGGTGAGACTCCTAAGAGAGCATCAGGATCTCATCCACTGTATTACTAATATTTGATCTTTCTCTATAAAATTGGTAATGCTGCCTTGGATGATTTATACAAATATGCAAGTCCTCTAAAGAGCACATATAAAGTGATAAACCTGCGTAAATAGCTACATTTGAATTAGAAGATATTTTCTCATTTAAAACCAGGAGTACATCAGTTTACTGCAAAAGCAATCTACTACCCCACCTATAATTTTCTTGTCTCCACATTGCCCCTAAAGCAACTCTTGTTATAATCAATAACAAATAGTAAAAAGTAAATGCATTTCAATGGAGTTCTCATCAAAGCCAAAGAAATCACTTTGTCTTTGTCTTTGGGTCTTGGGTTTTATTCCCAATTAAAAAAAAAAAAAAAGAATCCTAGATGCAAAAATTGGTATATTTTGAAATACTTTCATGATGAAAATTTGATCCTTTTCTGATGATTTAGAAACCAGTTATGTGTTACCTTGTTCCATATTGCCTGTAAGTTCTTTTCAGTTAATTTTTATCTCTCTTGTACAGCTTATGTATTATTAAAAAAAAAATGATAGTCTATAACTTTATAAATTGGAAATGGAAAGGAAATCACTGTGTAACAGGGTGTCTGGTTATTTCAAGCAGTTGACAAGATACTGATAAGAAGTGAAAGTTCCCCTCTGCTTATGCTCCTATGTACATCATGCCTGCCTCTATAGAATATCTGTATTTGTGTTGTGTTGGTGGACCTACCTTACTGCAAGGGACATTTTCAGCAAAATATTAATCCAGTGAAGTATTATTTTCTGTAGCAGTTTTGAAAAGCCCTGAAGCAATTATAATGTGCTGTCACCATAGTGCACATAAAAACACTTTTAAGCTTGATAAAATATATTTTAGACATCTTTTCTAGGGCAGAACCATGTTATTATGACAAGAAAAAAATATGTAAGAGATTACCTTGTAGGCAGCTACTATGTTGACCTATTCATTTGCCCTTCGGAAAGGAAATAAAGTTTTATATGGTCACAGCTTGGGTTGCCTTCTCTAAGAAGTCAAAGTCAGAGCCTCCTTAAGTGGGCTAAGATTTGATAGATAACATCAGTAGATACCATCTAGAACCATCTAGCTGAGAGCAGCTTCTGCAGAGCTTATCTGCAGAAGTGAAAGGTCTCAAAATCACACAATATGAGAGATTATGGTTGCCTTCTGTCATGCACATCTATCTCGAGCTTGTTTTGACTGTTTGTAGAGTTTAATGCCAACTGTGTTGTTAATCATTTCTAGGTTGTGAATATAGGCTGCTGTGTCCACAACTTTCTTCTGTTTGGCATTTCTCTGATAAACATGAGACAGAAGTATGAGCTGTTAATTTTTTAGAGATGTCCTGATACCTCTGTTAAGAAAGGAAAATCACAATGATGAACTATTTAAAATTTTCCTGTGGAACGAGTTTAGTCCATGTGTGCTAAAGCAACACATGGTAGTTTGAAACATTGGGAAATCTGTTTCAAAACCTCATTGCTACTTTAAAATGATAATCAATGAGGACACAGTCCAAAAGGACTCATGACACTAACCCAAGTCCAAATGCAGCCAAATGACGAAAAATGAAGACCCCTCTGAGGGTTTTTTAGCTGCATCCCAGCTTTTGCAATCAACACAGTAGCTTTTAAATGTTTTTTTCACTCATTTGGCCAAGGGAGATTATGTTAATATGGAGCAATAGACAATAAGGAAACAGTGATATGTCTATGAAGGAAAGGCAGAAAAAGAATGAACAAATGATGTGAAAAATAACAGTTACTTCAGAGTGTGTGCTGCACATGTATTGCAGATATGAATTATTTCCTACCAGTGCAGTTTCTGGCACTCAGGAGACAGGTCAGCAGCCTGTTCAGCAGCCTATCCACAACCTGCTCCTCAAATGGGCATCAAACACAGAGGAAAACTCTTCCCTGACTTCCTGTCAATCCAGACCTCTAAGGGGGCTTCACAAAAAGCTTGAATCTAATCCATCATTTACACCCCACTACACAGGTCTCCTGCACACCTGTGTTCTGTGCAGTCATCTGAAATTATACGGAAACACCCTGCAAAAAGTGTGATTCAAAAACCCAATAATCTGATCACATCTTCTCATGATTAATGAGTTATAGGACCTGATGTCATTTACCTGCGGTGTCTTAGTGAAATACAATATAATGGTGTCTCTCTCTGCTGAAAATATTCACAGAATTTAAAGAACATCTCAGATGTAATCTTATGAAACTCCCGATGCAGTTTAGTACACGCTCTACAAAATTTATTGAAAGGTCATGCCTCAAACAATCCTGTTCAGCTACCAGTGTTTTTGAGTTTTGGCTGCAATATACTGGAGAAAAAAACTGGATGTTGCAGCAATCATTGCCCCATCCCATTAAAATGTACTGTAATTTTCTAAGTTGTCTCTATATCCTTTTATTGGAGAAAGGCAGCTTTATGATTTTAATGTAAACAATTTTCCAGAGATCATCTGCAGAACCCTGAAATTCAGCACAAGTAACAACTGACTAAGAAAAAATACTAGTTTCTCTTTTGGGGTTAATCTGATTAGAATTATTTAGTGTTTACTGAAAAATTAAAGTAGGTACATGGACAATTTCTATGGCTCAACCAAGATGCAATAGTTTCTTACTCTACAACAAGCAGTTTGTATATATAAAATCACTATTGCCTGCTTTCCATGGCATCCAAACATTCAGTTTACTTTGGTATTAGTATGGAATGCTGAGGAGATGGTGTTTTGTTTATTGTCTCCCTCACCACTAGTTTCAGATAAACTCGTACTGCTTATGAAATTTTTATTTGCTCTCAGCTTTTTGCTTGCTGGAAACCTAAAGGGAAAACTGTTTTCTGTTTCATGGAATCATGGAACCATAGAATCATTGAGGTTGGGAAAGACCTCCAAGAACATCAAGTTCAATCATTAAGCTAGCATCATTGTGTTCACCACCTAAACTGTGTCCCCAGGTGTCACATCTACAGCCTTTTGAACTCTTCCAAGGATGGCAATTCAACCACTTCTCAAGCAACCTATCCCAGTGTTTGACAATCCTTTCAGTGAAGTAAATTTTCCTAGTATCTAACCTAAACCTCCCCTGGCACAGGTTCACATCCTTTCCACTTCTCCTATGAATTTTTACTTGGGAGAAGATGCCGACCCCCCGCACCTGGCTACATCTTCCTTTTGGGTAGTTTGATGAGAGTGAAAGGTCTCCCCTGAGCTTTCTTTTCTCCAGGCTAAATAAGATACAGTGTAAGATGCCATTGGCCTTTGTGGCCACCTGGGCACACTCATGCTTCATGTTCAGTTGTGGTTGACCAGCACTTGCAGTTTCTTTTCCATCAATGTCCTTACAGCCATCTTTCTCAAGCCTTTAGCACTATATGGGGTTGTTGTGACATGAACTTCTGATCCAGCCCTTCATGTTGTTGACCCTTATCCAAGTGGCTTTGGTTCATGAATCCAGCCTGTCCAGATCCCTCTGCAGATCTCTCAGATCCCTCAGACTTGTGACCCTCCAGCAAATCAACACTCTTGCCCAACTCTGCAAATGAGAGAACACTCAATCCTCTCATCTAAATCATTGACAAAGATACTAAACAGGACTGTCCCCAACCCTGAGCCCTGGGGAACACCACATGTGACTGGACACAAGTGGGATTTAACTCCAATCATCGCACTCTCTGAGCCCGCCCAACCAACAGGTCTTTAACTCAGCCAGCAATGCACCCATCCAAACTCTGAGCATCCAGTTTCTCCAGGAAATTGGGAGTGAGAGTTTCAAAGGCTTTGGTGAAGCCAGGTAGACACATCTACAATCTTTTCCTCATCCAACAAGCAGATTAGCTTGTCACAGAAGGAGACCAGGTTAGTCAAGCAGGACCTGCTTTTCATAAAATCATGCTGGCTGAGCCAGATCCCATGGTCATGCTACCTGATGACCCTCAAGATGATCTGCTCCATTGCCTTGCATGACATTGAGGTCAAACTGGAAGGCCTGTAGTTTTCTGGATCTACTCTACCCATCCTTCTTGTAGGTGGACATCACATTTGCTAACTTCCAGTCACCTGGGTCCTCCCTTGGCTGACCAGGACTGCAGATAAATGATTGAAAATGGTTTGGCAAGTTTCTGCCAGCTTCTTCAAGACCTTTAGGTGGGTATTATCACATTCATCATACTCCATTCCATTTTTAACCAGGACAATAAAGACACAAGTGCATGTAATAAAAATTAATCAAAGGAGGATTTCTGAAGAGGCTTAACATTTCTGTAACCACAAAGGGTGTGGATGAAAGTTTATCAGATTTTCAAGTAAAGATACTGCATGGATAATTGTGATCACAGCTTACTTCATCCTAAGGTGGGGTAATGATGAACCCATGTCAGTTGGAGTTAGGCCCAGACTAAGAGGTATATCTAGCACTGGTACTTGGCACAGAAATTAATACAATTCACATATGCTGTATCTTGGTTTTGTTTTTTTTTTTAAATACATCTTTATGAGTGACTAATTTGGATTATTTATTAGAAATTCTAAGTAGATAAAATATAAATGGAAACAATTACTTCTTCATAATTACTTTTTCTATTCATAATTTATAAACTGAGTTTTCATATCTACATCAAGAAATGCATGAATCATGCATGTCAAAAACATGATTTAACCAAGAAGCAAATTTAAGAGCAAAGGAAATATATGTAAATCTTGACTGACCTGGTAAGGTTCAAAACCATTGTTTCTCCTCAAGGCCTTCTGAGAGCTTTCAGCAAGCAGTAAAAATGCAAATCTTGCTCTATAGAGCTAAGCCTGTCATCCCCATATGGACATCTTCATGAAAGCCACCCATAATCAGGGTGTGAAGAACCAGTTAAAGTGGATAAGAAATTCCTCAGTTCTCTGGTTACAGAGCTGCTATTGTCCTGCCATGCTTGTGAGAAGCATGTGGGTGCTCTTGATAGTGAGCAGACCTTCTAGCAGGCCCACAATGCTCTCTTTCACTATGGCTTTGCAGAGAACTGTACCACCCATGAAAAGGAAGCAGAGTAAAGAGAGGAAGACACTGTAGGTACTCCCCCTAGTCTAAGTTTTCTGTGGCTGCATCTGCAAAAAACACAAAGGATTATTAACACCCACTCACTTGACTAAATTTATCCATTTTCCATCACAGAAATACTTGCAATCTGCTCAGCTGCTATACTTGTAAAATCTTAGCTAACCAAGTCATCATCCACTCAATATACAAACATGATAAATAATTTTTTTCTTTAAAATATTTGCACACCTGAAAAATTTCCAAGATGCAAGAAAACATATGAATATATACTTAAATATTTTTAGACAAGAGAAGGTACAACTGATTTAATTTTAAATGTTTTCTTGACAATATGGTGTACCTTGCTTCCAAATTCCAATAAGCAAATGTCTCAAAATGTCTTATTCATCTCCAATATACTGAATAACTTCTATCCTACAAAAAAAACCCTGTAAATGGATCTGTGAAATCATATTATTCTCTCCTTTCAGTACTAGCATCCCATTTGGCTTAGTGAATCTGAGCACATGTGCATTAATAAATAGATCCCAACCAATTTCTAGCACTTGAGGATGCAGTTCTTTTTTCCTCTCTTTCAATGCAAGTCACATTATTCGGCCATTAAATAATGGAAGTAGAAGAGCTATCACTTAAAAAGCATAACTAGGTATTTGATGTGGATGATAATGCTAGGAAGTCCAGATTATAAACCCATTTTCTCTTGATATGTGTGCACAAAATCAGAACAATTTTCCTACATGAAAATCTTTGAAGGTCACTCACTTTTAGAGCATTTAACTCCTGAATGAACGAAACTTTGGGTTCTCCACTATTACTTAACTTTCACATTTTATTAGCAATAAATAGGTATACAGAAAAAGAAGGATAATTTTTTAGAGTTCCGTCTAATTTATATATACATCAACAACCAGCTCAAGGCATTAGTTGTTGTGAAATAAACACACATCATCACCAAGTGAAGAAATCTTAAGAGAAAAGGAGATGCTGACACAGTTTTATCCATCCTATTTGCCTGGGGATTATAACAGCCTTTCAGTTTCATTTGGGTTGAAAGACAGTTCATGAAAATTTTTATAAATTGAGATTTGAAATTTAGGGGCAATAACTGTTGCAGTGACCAAGTGATAAAGCTTCAAACTGACTTTGAGGAAGCTTTAGTCTGAGTAATACTGGCTCCAGGTCAAACAGGGTAAATCAGACATCAGATCCACTTTCACTTTGCTACAGATCATAATCTAGTAGGAAAAAGTCTACAGCTGCCTGGGTACCCCTGCAAAGTACCTGCAAGGACTGCATATCTCTACATAGCAGAGAAGGTTTTGTAGGAATAGCTGTAACCACGCAGGAGAGAGCAGGAAAGGGAAAGGGCCTCGCGTCAAGAGAGGAACAAAGACTCTGCTGAGGCTGCATTATGTTGAGCTCCGTCATGGGGCAAATCACTTGGTGGCCAAACACAATCACACTGGCTGCCACTAGGCTGTTGAAATAAAAAAAATATAAGGCAGAAAAGTAAGGGAGAGAGGAGTTGTGATAGCTTCCTTTAAACACTCTGCATTCCTGAAATACATACATTTGTCTCTATGGGTGTTCTCCATAAATATGTTCTAAGTATATGGAGATATAGGACTTAGTAATTACTGATCTCACTGAGACAATATATACTTTGTGACTGTTCTCATTGTTAGTTTCATAGGATGTTTAATACCTTGGCTGTGCCTTGGCAATGTTAATGAGCAGGAACCTGTTTACATTACGGACAAGAATGCCCTTACTTATAATCTATATTTGAAAATCCCATTGAGATGTACTTTCATGCAGTCAGTGGAGTTGGTATGGTCTTCTGGGCAAAGCAGTGAGGAAAGTCTTCATCACTGATAAAGTGAAGAAATGTGGACTTCCTTTTCACAGAGAGATCAATAATAGACTTTTTAAAATACAGAATTTAATTCCACTTTAATAGTCTCAAAAGAATAAATATTATTTCCCATGTGAAAAACTTCCAAGGAAGAAGATAAATATTTCAGTGGGTCAGATTGTATTTTCTGAGTTATTATAACAGTTTATTATAAGATATAAGGCCATTTTTCTGGGTAATTTTTTCCAAATTATGAGGATAGTGGATTTTATTCCAAGTTATTCTAACTTTGACATGACCAAACATCCTCAATTACACTAGCAGTTTGACAAATCCCAATAATTTATGAAAGTGTATTTGATTTCAGGGTCTTTTTGATTGAAATGCTTTCTGATGAAACATCTCTAGGTTAGAACTTTACTTAGCCAATTGACTTTTGGGAGGACTGTTTTGGGAATTATTTTTTTGTCTCGTCTCTCCTTTTTAAAGAAAGGAAATATAATGTTTAGCTGTCACCGCTGTGGACTTCAGAGATCTTGGATTCTAATACCACTGCTCTGTTGGGACATAACATTAAGGTAGATGCAGCTGTTTCTTGAAAAATTTAGCTTTGTGTTTTGACAGTAAACTATGGAAGTTTCTTTTATGGAAGGGAAATCAAATTGTGATAACATTACATGCTATCTGGCATGAGCTTTAACTCTTCATTGATGCTCGAGGGTGGTCAAGTCTGACAGCAGAATGCAGAAACAGTAAGAATTTCATTATTTGTTAGGAAAATAAATGTAGTATGTCCAGGCAGGACAGGGTGAATTTTTTGCAGTAGCCAGGAAGAGGTGTGTCCAGGACCCCAAGACTATTCTATACCACTTCACATTATTTTCATGATGTGAAATGTTTGGGGCTCTCAATTTGTTCTAGTGAGACTTATACAGGAGAAACTACTACTATTAATGATCCAGACAAAGGAAAAATGTCTAGCCCAACTGTAGACAATGTGTAAACTTCTTAAGAATATATTAATTCAATCTGTTCAGTTACAGAAAATTCAGAGAGGTCTTACTTATGGAAATATAAAACCATTAACAAAACAATTTATCACAATATTTATCTCTGCCTGAAGCTCAGTTTAAGACTCTAAGAAAACTTAGAAAATTTTTGAACTTTATTTAAAACAATATTCTTCAATACTATTTTAATAAATCATGTTTCCATCAATTTTCTAAGACTAAAGACCCAGCTGGAGGTTTATCCATATATTAATAAAATCCCTGGAAGACTATATTACCAGAAAGTTTTTTCTTAAAAGCATCTTATCATTTTAGAGATCACATTGTTTCAAAAGTGTCATTATCCAGCAATTGGAATGTCCAGGAAGTTATTGCATTAATTAGCTGATTTTAAAATAAAATGTAGGCCTTATTATGACCTTGCTTTCTCTTGAGACTTTTAACTGCAGTTCAAGTAAATCAAAAATATCTTGGTTATAAGGGGACTAGTCAATTGTAATAAATTCAGAAAGTTATACTCCTTCTCCTTCAGGAACTATTCCTGGCTGGCTGAAACACTGTTCTCATTCTCTTGTACAAAAATATATAAAGTCTGAACAGCATTTCTCCCTAGACTGTGGGATCTGGGGCCAAACACACATGTGGTTGTGTTAACTGCTGCTTATGTAAAAGCCTTATAATTGGCCATCTACAAGTTTCACAGTCTTATGACACTTGCTTCACTGACAGAAACAGGAGAAATTAATATCCTCCCAAGAGTAGTCCAAATTTAAAATCAACAAGAATTTGAAACTTAATTATTACTGGACTAATAAAGTAAGGAAAGGATGAGACTGAAGGGTTTTTTTTTCACATCTGTCCCCTTGAATGTACACAATATTATGCAAATAGAGCAAGACCTGGCAGTGAATAAGCTTGTTTGCTCTGTGTAGGTGGAAAGCTGTACTGAAAGATGCCCTCCTCCTTGTCTGCAGCTATATTCACTAAACTTTGACATTAATCATGCTTATTATTTTGCCTTTTGGATGGCATTAAAGAAACACTAATTTTCTTGGTTTTGAATAAATATATGCACCCACAGGGTTCATCCAGTGATGTTGATAGAGCTCCCCTAGTCACTTAAAGGCTATTCTCTATCAACTTTGAAGAGTAATTTCATCAGTAGAAATCCCAAATGAGTGAAGAAAGGCAAATGTAACAGAAGGATCTTGGAAAACACAGGCCCAGAAGCTTCAGTTTTACCTCTGTCCCTAGGAAAATCAAGAAACAAATACCATCTTCAAACACAAAAGGACAAGAAGGAAAATAGAAACAGCTGGACTGGATTTTTCAATACCAAACATCGATCCAATATCTGGATCTATAGTGCTTGGTCCACCTGGTTGAGTGACAAATCAGCTACAGTTTTATGAAAAAATATGGAGAAAAATGAATGTTTTTTATATTGACGTTACAAAGGATTTCAATAAGTTAGTTATTTTAAAGAGATACACTGTTCAAAGTGAGAAAAATAAGTGAGTTTCTTTTCCTAGAGAGTAACATTGCTGACAATTTTTGTGAGTGATATTGCTCAAGGTTTGAAAATGCGAACATCTTCTTCAATTACCTTTGTAGGAATATTATCTCATCAAGTTGATGTCAGATTTTGGGGAAGAACTGGTAACACAGGACATAGAATAAACTAGCCTGAAATAAATTGGTTAACAGGAACTGTGTAAAGTTTGTGATCATGGTAAAATTATAGATCTGTGATGGAAGAAGCCCATGAGCTGGTACAGGCTGGGGAAGCCATTATATACCTCTGTTTGACATTAATGAGGTTACCTCTGAAATATTTGTGTTCAGTTTAGACTTCCCTGTGCAGATAAATTGGAGTGAGATCAGCAAAGGGCCATAGGGTTGATTAGGAGTCTGGGACAGATGACATCTGAGGAGGACAAGGGAAGTGCATTTGTTTGGCCCCAGAAGCAAACTAATTACAGCCTTCTTCTGCACAAAGCTGTGTTAAGATGGAGCCAGACTCTACTCAGAGCTACAAAGGTAAAGGACCAGAGGCATCACCCATGGTTTGTCGCAGGAAATGTTCTGGCTGGTTGTAAGAAAATCTGTGGACAATGAAAGGAGTTAAGCACTGGTTGTACGAAGAGGCTAAAGCATCTCAATCCATGGAGACCTTTAAAACCTGATGTGACACAGCCCTGAGCAGCCTAATGGAACTGTCACATTAAACTTACTTTTGAGGCCAGTTATCTGAATTCTAGAGACCTCTTTCAACTTCAATTTTTCTATGGTCCTACTGAACCAACGGTAACACAAACTAGTGCTCTAGCTATGAAGTGTGAGCAATGATTTTCTTCTGGTGATCAGGATCAAAGGCAGCTTATCAGTGTAGGGAGGATGCATCCAGAGATGGGACAAGGACACATTGAGAAATATAATGTCATAAGACATATAAATCTGGGTAACCAATAATCCTACGAGGCTATAGTGGAGCCTCTGTGAGTCATGGGATATTGTCAGCTACAGTTCTCCCCAAAACAGCCAGAATCAGGCAAACTACCTTTTGCTTATTAGTACTGTAACAAACACTTTTGAAAATCAATCTTTTGCTGAAGTGCTCTGTACTAATAACTACATAAGACAGGTGGAATTACTTAATGTATCTACACTTAATTCTGAAAAAATGTTACCTTTCAAAAGACAAAGAAGTTTCTTGTTTAACCACTTTAACTTGTTTTTGTTTAACTGCTGTAACAAATAGACACTTAGTTACAGTTCCTTTCTTTTCTAATGCAGATACCTGACTGTTAGATTATATATATACTACCTTGATGCACTTTTCCAGTAGAAATGACTGTGAGAAAAGCTAACACATTTTTGATTGCAGTTCTAAACTGTAAACTGGATCGCACAGTGTAACTTGTTTTTGACACTGTGAACTTCAACAAACTACCTAAATAGCTTATGTCTTCATTCCATAATGATTAATAAAAAATGCTATGTTTAAAAGGTTGAAAGTGATAAAGATTGTTTCAAGTTTCAGTGCTCAGGGAATAAACAAGTAATACAGTTCTGGTCGTAATGAAGCAGGTCACTAAATCAGGACACTATATGACAAAGAAGTCATGACCTCTAAAGTCATTAAATCTTATTTCTTGCTATTTAAGATTGAGATGAGAAACCCAAGCTGAGATAAACTAATGGGCTTTGAAAGTTTCTCTGGAGGCTTAATGAATTCAAGGAGAGGAAAGGACATTTTAAAATTGTTATAGCTCAATATTAAGGTTTATATTTCATACATTTACTCTTTAACCAGAAAGTCCAATGAAGAGTCGCAATGCACAGTAGAATTGTAATTCTATTATATAGATAACTTCAAATAATACATCATTTCAATGATAAATGGGAACTTCATGAGCACTAGCCATTCTAGAGAATGCCCTCATGGAGAAAATAGATGTTACAAAATACTTATCTGAATTGCAACTTATAGGATTGTGCTCACATCCCAAACCCTCAGATGAGTAATTCCCAATGCCAAAGGACTCATTCAGGCTGTACTAGCCCCCAAAGGTCTAGATGGAGCTCAGACTGCTCCCCATGTCTAGGCTTAGGGCACAGGATGTGCAAAAAAGAAATTGTTAACAATTGCTTTTTCATTCCTTGAAGCTTTGACTTTTTGTCTTCCAAACTCACATAAATGCAATCAATCATCAGAGTAGACATCTGAGCTTCCAGGGTACCACACAAGCATCAGAGCTTGTAAAACAGCCTGGGGTAGATCTTGTAGAGATTCAAAATTATTTTTTTTTCCCCTGAACATCTCATTTCTGAGTTTTCCAGAAGTCTATTAATGTAAAATGAGGGCTGTCTTGTTAGTTTAGAAACACATAATCACAGTGTGATTACATGCAGGTGCTTTTATTGAAGAGCTCTGGGAATCAGGGGTACAGACCCAAATCTGAGTCTGACATGGATTCAAGACAGACACATTTTTATACCCTTTTGTTACATAACTGTTGTATAACCATATTTTAATCATTAAACTTGTATGTTCTATTGTATATATTGATCTTACCCAAGCATGAATTCTCAGGCCTCCTCCTAACAGCATTTCTCATGATTATGGTTTGTTTCTCATGATTCTTGTTGCAATTGAACAATAATTTTATTTAATTACTAAACAATCACATTTTACCATATGCTGGTTATGCAGGTACAACAGTTTCCCATGATCTAGTGAAGACAAAGCCCAACACCTGCTCCCAAGGCCTACTCAGCTCTGGCTTTCTTTCCCAGGCCCTACCAGGCCTCAGCTTTTCTTTCCATGATTGTAGAAACATGTATCATTTCCCCCCTTTGAAAGTATTTTCACTTTATTATAATAGGTGTAAATGTTTTCACTTGATACAGTCCTTCTGGTTTCTGAATTTTTATTTGATGTTCGTCTTTGTATCCAGGGTTGCTATAAACGTTTTCATGGATGCTGTCACGAATCGGGGAACCTGGAGATGATGGGTGTGGATTTTTGTCCCGTGTCAATGCCTTCATCATCCTCTGGTTCCCGGATGTCTTTTTCTGTATTTTCAGGATGCTGTAGAAATTTGTGCAGTCTACAGTCCAGGACAGACTTTCTTCACTTGGGTATAGTGTATTTACGGATCAACTCCAGCCACCTTGACTGCTGTAAAAGTGGTCAACAGTACTTGGTGGTGTCCACTCTACTTCTCTTTTAATGGCTCTTCATTCTAAGTTTTAATATACACTTTGTCTCCTGGAAGAATATCATGAACCAGATTCTCAAGGGCCAGGGGCCTGTTCTACACGAGGGCGCTCTGAAGCTGAGCTAAAGATTTCCCTAGAGACAGAACATAGTTATACACTTCTTGCTTCCCCCTGACATGTACATTTGGACTAGATTCCGGGGATTCATATGGTTTCTCATATAGTATCTCATAAGGACTGACTGACTGACATCCCACTCCTAGGGTTTATGCGAATTCTCAGAAGTGCTATTGGTAAAGCTTGTGGCCACTGCAACTTGGATTCCTGGCATATTTTACTAATTTGTCTCTTTAGTGTCTGATTCATCCTCTCTACTTATCCACTCGACTGTGGTCTCCATGGCGTGTGGAGGTCCCAAGCTACTCCCAGTAACCTACTCAGTTATTTTATCACTGTGGCTATGAAATGTGGGTCCCTATCTGATGATACTCCTATAGGCACCCCAAATCTGGGAATGATCTCTTGTAGTACCCACTGAACTGTTTCTTTGCTTGTTTTTGGCAACAAGGAAGGGTGTTGAGGCATGGTTAATAGAACAAGGACATGGGTCGACAGAGGCCCTGTGGCAGCCAGAGACAAAGTGCTGAGCGGCGTGAACAGCTAGGTCAGCATATCCTTGAAGAAGAGGTTACACAGTAATAGAATGTGAACAAGGAACATGCAGTCAGCAGTATGTGTACACAGACATGGCTGAGGAGACTGAAGGAGGAACTTTCCCATATTTGCTAAGACCAGTCAAGTGCAGTGGTGGGAAGGGGGGAAGGAGAGAGCGAGGAGATCAATCTGTGACTGTGAACCATTGAGATACCCCACTACCTTCGGACCAGCCTGGCGAAGTGGTTGCAGCGCTGTTGCTACAAACAGTTGACACAAGGTTGGTGAGTTCCACATGCCTTGGGGTAGTACCACCCATTCATATTGCTGCACAGTGGCCTCCCTATTGATTGCTGGTAAAGTAAACGCAAAGCGCTGTGTGTCTCGGGGGGGTAAAGTGATTGAAAAAAACCAGACTTTAAAGTCAATAATCAAAATGGACCATCCTTGTGGCATCATTGCAGGGTTAGAAAGTCCAGGTTGCAGTGCTCCCATTGGCTGCATCTGGGCATTAACTGCTCGAAGGTCGTGGAGTAATCGATGTTTACCTGATTTTTTCTTAATAACAAATATTGGCGTGTTCCAAGGACTAGTGGAGGGTCTCACATGCCCTTGTTGCAATTGCTCCTGGACCAAAGCATGAGCATGTTGAAGGCTTTCCCTTTTCAGCGGCCACTGCTCAACCCAAACAGGATTGTCTGTTAGCCAAGTCAGTTGGATTGGGAAAGCCCAAGTAGTGGCCGCTATTAAAAAGGCTCATCTGCCATTTGCAGGGTGAGGCCCAGTTGGGACAGGATATCTCGTCTGATCAGAGCCTGCACTCCTATGGGAAGAGTCATTATTGTCACAACAGCAGCGACAGTAACCTGTTCAATGGTGATTTTCACAGGATGGAGGTTCTTTTGTACTTGTCCTGCACCCCGTACCCCGTCAACTGTTTCACCGCGATTTTGGATAGGCCACGCCTTTGGCCAGCGTTGCTGTGAAATAATGGTAACATCTGCACCTACATCCGAGAGAACTCGCAGTTGTATGCTGTCTGGGCCCTGCTGAAGGAGTGCCGCAACAAGCGGATGCCAGTCTATAGTAAGGGTCAATAAAACTAGACCGCCAGTCGATCCAAATCCTTCGGATCCTCTGAGCGGACCCCGAGCGTCCTGAACCAGTTGCCGCTGTGGGACGAGCTGAGCAATGCAGCTGCCTGCTGGGATGCTTAAGGGTGGAAAATGGGTGTAAGCAATAATCATTATTTCTCCAGTAAAGTCCACATCAATAACTCCCGGTTCGATCATTAGTCCTTTTAGAATGGCTGATGATCGGCCTAAAAGGAGAGTCCCATAATTCTCTCCATTTATACTCAAAGGTCCTTGGATACCAGTAGGGATTTTAACCAGCTTGCTGTCTGTTAACACAACACCTACTGCGGCTGCCAGGTCGAGGCTGAGGCTCCCTCTTGTTGCGGGGCATAGAGTGCTGGCGGATAGGAGGGTGGAATGGATGGGAAGGCTTGTGTGACTCAAGCCGCAGTTGGTGTCTTGGCGCCGCGTCTCCTCGCGCTCTTGGCCCCGTTTCCTGGTTTGAGATGACATGCCTCAGTTGAGTGATTATCTAATTGACAGTTTCTGCACCACACTTGTCCTGCTTGGCAGTTTTTTCATATGTGTTGCTCACATTGGAAGCATTTCATTACCGGTTGGGCTTTGCTGTTGCCACGTCTTTCAGAAGCTTTGAGTGGCACTAGTGTGGCAGCAGCAAAGGCTTGGGCTTGGGACTGCCCCCCTTTCAGTGTCTCAGTAAGGCTTTGCACTGCTTCCCCTAACATGGCTTGTATACCTCGCAGGATCTTACTCATTCTTTCTAAAAGTTCTACAACGTCCCAATTACCAGGAAGACCAGCTATAACAGATCTTGCTCGAGGGTTGCTATTTTGCATTATACACTCTCTAAGAAGCGCCCTCTGCATATGCAGAGGAACTCCTGCCCTCTCAATTGCAGCTGTAACACGATCCACAAAAGTGGAAAAATTCTCTTTGTTTCCTTGCATAATAATCTTGTAGGACGGCTGATCCCCACAGTCAGTTCTAACCCTATTAAGTGCAAGCCTAGCTATATGCATTGCCTCCTTTACTACATTGGGTCCCAACTGTGCTTGCATTTCTGGTGTTGCAAATTGTCCAGCCCC
Source organism: Lanius collurio (assembly GCA_020086605.1). Taxonomy (NCBI): domain Eukaryota; kingdom Metazoa; phylum Chordata; class Aves; order Passeriformes; family Laniidae; genus Lanius; species Lanius collurio. Next base: position 4,138,744 of record JACBWW010000028.1, read on the forward strand.
CATGAGCAGCTCTAATATAACCCCTTCAAGTGGGTCCCCTGGACCTCGTTGGACTGCTACAGACTCTTGACACAGAGACTGACAATGTGCTTGCCACATCATGAACTGTGACTGAGTCATAATCATTTTAAAAATATTTCTTATGTCCTCTTGGAGTAATAGCCCCGATCTCCATATGTAATTAAGCACTTGTTTAGTGGGCTCACCATGCAATCCTGACTAGTTCACCGTATTGTGCAGCTGCATAAGCAGCTTCTGATCTAATGAGGTTATGTTTACAGTTATGCCTTCCACAGCATTGGGTGCATAACTAACTGGGAAAGCTTGTTGCTCTGACTGTGACTCCTTTAACAGTGATACCACCTTCCTTTCTCCTGCTGCTAATGCATCTCCCATAATTTGTTGCCAATTCACTCTGCCCTTAGTTCTTTCACGGCAGCCGAAATCTCTATTGACCTCTGGGTGACACCGTGCTGCTTCACCCTCCAAAGTGGACCTAGTGGAGGGGGATAGTTCCTCGTCCCATGACGGCCCAGACGGCGTGGAGGGGGTGACTCCGACCTCGGACTTGTGCGACATCGTAAAACACTTTATGGCCGGAGCCTGAGGAAGGTTGTCACCCGCAATCGTAATTTTTCCAGCATCTGCGGAGACCTCTTTTCCCTCTAGATGTACAGAGGCAACAGCCACAATGTGTTTTTCCGCCTGATATTTTTCAAGACAATTAATAATGGCATGCCAGGGGTGACAAAAGCTTTTTTGTTAGTTTGTCGTTATCTATGACCTCCCGCCATAAGCAATCCCCCACCCCTCAACCATCTAGAAAACGTGTCAACCCCCACCAACAGATATTTGTATCTGCAAGTTCTTGGTAACTCTACAAAATCTACCTGCCAATGATCTCTTGGTTCTATCCCTAGCTGAATTCTTCCTAGCTCCACCTGTCGTCTAGACACTGGGTTGTTTCTCAAGCAAATTTCACATTTCAACTGTACTGATTTTGCCATTGTTAACATTCGTACTGAGATTAAATTTCATTTTAGCAATTTCACCAATACTTCTGCACCCCCATGACATTCATTTTGTTTAATTTGTAAAACTTCGCTCATTATCAAGGAGGTAACACTATTTGCCCGTGTGTAGCGACATACCACCCTTCTGAATTCTTTTGTGTATTTGGTAAATGTCTCAATCTCTCATCTTCTGCTGACTATTTTGGTTCTGGAGGTAAATTGAATTGAGAGACACATTAAGTTTTGTAGGTATCAATGCCATTGCTATTTGTACCCTTCGAGCAACCTGTCGGGCTGTCCAGTCTGCCTTTCGATTTCCCCCACAAATTTTGGAGCTTCCTGATTGGAGTGCTTTACATTGTATAATTGCCACTTGTTCAGGTTTTTGTACTGCTTTTATCAATTGCAGGGTCACATCTTGATGTTTAATGTGTGTACCCTGAGAAGACAGCAATCCTCTTTCTACAGTGCTCCATGTACATGCATTGCTCCGAAAGCTATCAGTCTAAGCCAAGGTTAAAATAAGGAAGGCTTATTGCAGCACTGAACTTGAAGGGTTTTGTATCATTGCATCTTTTGCTCTTCAAAAACTATTTATTTCATATCTAAAAATTTGTTTTATTTCACAGGATTTTGGATATCACAGAGATGGCTTATTGCAGTCACTGGAGCTGGTTTCTTATGATGGCACATATTCTTGTAGGTAGCACATAGATTTTACACTTCATATGAGTTGTTTGCTTCTCTAAGTAGCAGAAGGACTTACAGAAGCAAGATAAAAGATCCTGTTTGCTGACATTTTTAGCAAGACTGAGGCTTTCCCCCTGCTTCTTTTTTCTTTCACCCTAATCATGACAGAAATGAGAGTTCTTGTTTCTATCTATTGCAACAACATTATCCGCAGAATTTTCTTTCTTGATAACATTTGCTCTTGCCCCTGTCGTGGTAATAGTCTAGTATTTTTATTATTCTGCTCACCTGCTTCCACTACAATTGAAGCACTGACCTCTTTTGTTCTTTTACTGTATCTGATGGTAGTGGTCCTGTATTTACCCTCTGCTGTTACACTTTCCTATGTCTTCATCAATCTGATCCCACTTTTTTCTAAAACAAAATATATTTGAAGAAAATTATAAAAGTGGAAAAGAGGTGGGAGATTTTTACATTTTTCAGCTTGTTTTTTTATGAGTGTCTGGTATCTACAGCAAAAACTATACTACTATTTTAAGTGGAAAATAAAAGAAATAGGTAAGAGCAAGCCCAGTCTCATTTCCTTTTGTTAAGACTTGTAATTTCAGCTTGTGTTTCAGAATATCAGGAAGTAGTGTTAATAATAAGATGAAAATTGAGGATTTTAATATTTTGAAAAAAGTTATTTTTTACAGTGCATTGAAAATTTTAGAAAAAAAATCAAGAAACTTTAGTTTTAGTTATGTATCTTTATTTCCTACTAGTATAATTAGTTCTTATTTTTAATTGCAAGACACAATAGAATTATGAAATTGAGTAGCCATATATGACAACAAAATTTACCAATGATCAATTGGGATTAAGCAAGCAAGTTAAAATTCACCAATTTCTAGTATTTTTTTATTTATATCCAGAAGAACTCTACAGGATTAATTGAATAGATATGAGAACAAGAATTGTCCAAGAATATCTAATTTAAATTTGTCACCTTTTTAAAATATTTGTCATTACGCTGGGAAATGTGAATTAACCGAGAAGGAAAATCTGTAGGGTTACTGTCTTACTGATTTATATAGCCTTTATAGTCATTTTGTATCACAAGGAAAAATAAAAAGAAATAACATGCTAAAAAAACATTGCTTATACAATAAAGATTTGTGTCATAGATTTGTGTCAGAGTGATCTATCCTTGCTGAAACAGTTATTTTAAAAATGGCTTTTATAAAATAAGTTTACAGGGGAAATTTTTACTTATAATGTGATTTTCCCAGAACTAAAATTAATTGAATCTCAGAAGTGTCAAAACCACTAAACACAGGCAAAAGGAAACATTGAGGGCTTCTCAGCCTAAAAACTGGCCTGCAGTTTCAGTGAATACAGTTTACAAATGCCAGCATTACAACTTGCAACATTAAAAAAAAAGAAAAAGAATGGGGAAAATGCTTTGATCAGCAGCTTGCCTAAAGATTTTACAACCACTAGTTGCATTAAACCTTATAATATGAAAACAATATCTGTTGCTGAGTAAATCCTAAAAGAAAGCACTTCATGATATAAAAACTAAAATTGAAAAAACAGTGCTAAAACAGGACCCAATCTTATCAAACACTACAGAATTCTCTGAACCTTATAGTTCAATTAAATAACAAATATGGCTAGATATGAGACAAGAGATATCTAAGCCAGAAACAGCTAACATAACTTTTTTCATTATTTGAGTTTGTATCACTGATTTCTGGATAATTTTGATTTCTTATTATCAAAATACATACTTCACAGAAGAAAATATTCACCATATACAACATTTTAGTGTTTTAAAACATAGTTTAGAAACAAGAAGAGCTACCATTAAGTATTACAATTCCATTTGTATAGTTTATATTCCTCCTAGAATCATATTTTACAGTAGAACCATATTAACTTAGGTTAAAAACCTAAATATTAACTATCTTCCTAGTATCTGAATCTCAGAAGGCATTGTTAAAAACCTAAAAGCCATTCCCTGTGAGCTATTTTCACTGCCATAACTGGAATGGGTCAGAGGAAAAAAGCCTATAGCTTATCTGAAAAATGTCAAGTCTATTTTTTCATCAAGTCTGAGAGAAAAATATTATCGTAAGGCAAGAATTGCTGTAAACCCCTGAAAATAGATTAAAGTGATTGAACAACACTTGAAAATGCTTTTCTAACTTTCAAGTCACATAATTCTAATTACTATTTTGCCTTTTTTATTTTCAGTTCTGATGTAATTTTGTAATTTTGATGTAAACATGACTCGTTTTGCAAGGAATGATATAGCAGTGTTACCTCCCATCTTACAGACAGAAATTGCTCTCATTCCTGCACATATAGGCTGAGAAACTAATCATTACTGTATTCATTAAGCAATTCTATGAAAATCATTGTAAAAAGATATCTAAAGACAGGAAATAATGTTCCTTTTTAGATAAATTGGCTACATGTCTTTAAAAAGCCAAGAGCAAAAGACTGCCTAGCTGTGGAAAGACCAGATCAAAGGGGTTAGATTAATTGCTGAAACAAATATTTCACACAATTTTAGTATATATTAGCAATGTGGCAATAGTAATCTAGTGATGAAGGCCAGAAATGTGAGAGTGACTGACCTTGGTTCTCATCATTTGTGACCTAATCAGATGCATTCCTGCCCTTGCCTGTCTCCTTGAATCCTGACTGAATGGTTCAGCTAGTTCTGTGCTTACACAGCTATTTCCAGCTGGTTACTCAATGATATATGAGCCTGGAGGAGGCACAGAAGGAAGAGCGGCTATACATTTCAATCTGACCCCGTATATAGTAAAAGTCTGTTCCAGGTGGAAAAAAAGTCATTTGAGTGTATCTACTTAGAATAAGAATCCCAGTTAAAATATAGAAACCATGATGGTCTGCAGACCTGCAAGTATATACCAAGTGTTTGGTCAAGCACCTCTTCTCAGAGCTGACTGATGCAAAGGAACTTGTACAAAATTGTGAACATTTAGGTACTTTTGAACCCAGTCAGACTTTACCTGTGGTATCTGTAATGACTGTAAAATTCTATCAAATCTTCTCTAGAAAACAAGGACACATGAGAGTGTCTTTGACCTAACCTGAGAAGCTTTAATCTGGCAATATCATAATACCTCATCCTGTAATACTGTTGTTCAACACTGTGAAAGATGTCTACCAGAACTACAACATTAACACCTCTGCTGTTAAAGGATGAGGCTGATTTTGAATATCAAATTTATTGGGTGTTTTTGTGTAAAAAGATGGAGAAGATTCCTTGTAAATCGTTCCCTTCTGTGTAATAGACAAGAGTTACAGCTTATTGAGAAGGGACTGCTCTGCAACAAAACTCTCTTACCAGTAAATTATAAACAGAAATTATCTACTCTATGTGTAAACCTCAACATGTTTTGTAGAAATATCTTCTCCATTCACAACATTTTAAGTATTAGATTTTGGAGTTTACGCTGGTACACACTACCAACAGCTGGTAATCATTGCAAATCATCTTAGTATATAACTTAAGAGTTTACTATTAAAAAAAATGTAGTGACGGTGAAACAAAGAAGGACAGCACACATGACCTTAACCTTCTGGCCATGTCCTGCATTACTTTGCAAAATTCCTTTGTGGAGTACTCTTAGAATGTTTGTGAAGGTACATAGCTCAGTTGTTAAAGGCTTCTGCTCTGACACCTGAAAAAATGTTATTTTATGTATATAATTAGCCTTCTTACTGTTGCATGGCAGTAGTTTGAAATGGGCTGCCCACATCTGGAAACTGCGAACATACAGCTGATAGTTCATAAATTAGGAACAACAAAAGAGGGGAATGGGACACCCAGGAGTTTTCAAGCAATCACAAAGATCAAGACAAAGATGAATCATCCCAACCAGTTTTGCATGACCTCTGATATGTCCCATTACAATTAGCAAGGACGCATGTGAACTGAAATATACCGAAAAAATAGCTAGTCAATAACAACTGTACTAAACTAACCCCTAGCTCACTAAAAATTATAGTCTCTTGAGTATTGTGTTTCAAAGTAAGAGAAGCTATGAGGAGATTTTTTTGGGGAGACATATGCAAGGATTTGAGAAACTTCACATGTGGGTACTGCTTATTTTCTGTTCATTTGTAGATTAAAACAATCTTGGTATTTTAATATTCCCTTAAAATCCAAAACATTATGTTCAAACCTTGAAAAGTTCATGAACAAGAAAGGTTCAAATTTTACTGTTTTTTCTTTAATAATAAACTACAGCTAGTTTACAGACAGTGAAAATATTCAGAGTTTGCTGCTGAGGAACAAACCTATACCCAGTTCCCAGTGCTTCTTCCCTTGCAAATCTGACATCCTAAATCTCACCACAACTGACCCTGTTATTCTCCTCTAAATAATCAAAATTAATGTGTTGCTATTTTTGCTGACAACTAAGATGATTTTATGAATTCATTAAGTTCAAAAGAGTAGCTCTGGAAAACTGCTTTTAACTGAGATAATCTACCTTTTTCCTGCATGACTTTAAGAACACAGGACTTTCTAAATGTGAAATTTATGTGCTTGTTCTCTGTCCCTTGGATAAAATGTCCTGGTTTTGCTTTACAGGTGCACAGCAGGAAGAATGCCTGGCTGCCATTTGCTAGCTCTGCATCACACGGACTGCCCATCAGCAAGAGATGGAAGTAAGGGACACCAAAGAGGGCAAAGCCAACATAGAGTGTTTTGCATCAAGCTCCTTTCCAGCACCTCAGTAGGAGCTGAGGTGAATGCACAGGTTCCATCATCTCCTCTGACCACAGAGCCCACTATCACTTTTGCCTCCAGATTTGCGTCCTGGATCACAGCAAGGAGTTGGACAGTTGATGTGACTGTAGAACAAGGTCAAATCAGGCTATTTCCTGAAGAGCTTCTTTAAAAGTTTTCAGATGATGGATAGACAAATAATGTTAGGACAACCATTCGATGTATCTTCATAATTTTTGAGTGATATGAATCACCTGAAGTAGGTAGATGTGTTAGCAGACTACTGAGTACAGAACATTTAGTTATATGGAGGTCACTTCTTTAAATCTCTGTGTACCAAATACGCTTTGTCAGACATGCCAATAATCCAAATCCCTTAACTGAAGCAAGCTTAGGTTTATTTCAAATACAAGAATGAAAAACTGAAAATTGATTTTCCTAGACATTAGCATTAAAGGGTAACCAAAGAATGAAATTCGTTTGAAGTTTGTGTGAATAATAATTACAGCACTGCCATCAAGTTTAATCTTTTTTTAAGCCCATTTACATGGAAAATGAATTTATAACAAGATGTTAAGTCCCAAAGGATATAATAAATTATTGCTTTCCCTGCAGTTTTGGATGTTTTCTCACTCTTCATTGCCTTCCATATATAACACTCATAACTCAAAACCTCTAATAAGTTACAGAAAGTGTAATTCTATGAAAGAATATATTAAGTGGTGTGCCTTACAAGGCTATCAAAGGAAAGCATTTTTGTTTAAAAATTGTCTTCCTGTTTTAGAAAAAAAATAAAAGTGTTAATAATTACTGTAAAATGTCCCCTTAAAACACAAACTCCTTTTAGCCATCCAAATTGATGCTGAGATCAAAATGTAAGTTGCATGCATTAGGGGCAGATGTTGAGTCAGCAGATCTTGTTTAGTTTAACAGAGATGTATTCATGAGCATGAGATGAAAAGACCGTTTTGCACATGATTACAATCAGTGGTGAAGAGTTCTACTCATAAATAAGGACTTCCCCTCAGGCTGCATGGTAAACAGCTGGACCTGTACAAAAACAATTATTAAAATCTTTCCAAGATGCTGGAAAGCTACCCAGAATAAAATTTTCTGCAGATAATGCCTTTCACCCCTTGTTTTCTGTTTAATTAGACCTATTGATATGTAGATCTCATTAACACAGCCAGAAAACAATATTAGTATGTTGTTTTGTGATATGAGGGCATATCATTGAGGAAATAAAAAGTTTCCCATTCCTCTCTAAAACTGAATTTAATGAGTTATTCTTGTTGCACCATGATTTATAACTATAAAAATGAAAGTAACATGTTCAGAAGAAGAGTTAATCCTTTTGGCAGAAGCAGTGACGGAAGTGTTGCCCTTTCCCTAAATAGAAAAAGAGGTTTAAAGGGGAAACAGGAGACTGTAGAATTAATTTCATTGAAAGACCATATTATTGGAGGGGGGGGTTGCTTCTATTTGTACTTGAAAATGCTGATTTACAGACATTTATTAAACCAGGAGATGTTTATTTATCTATAAATGGTAGCTGTAAGGAGAAGAGCAGGTCAAAGTCCCATTCTGCTAAGCACTATTTAAACTGATAGCAAATGACATTCCTCTCCCTGAAGTCATTAGAGTCTAAAATAAATGTTCATAGAATAACCTTCTAAATACAATATATGTGCAGCATAAAGCATTCTATTTTAAGAGAGACATATGGGAGGAGAAGATTGCTAATAAGGTTACATCTACACACAAGGTTACAAGAAGAGATGTATTTTCCCTGCTCATGCTCTAAGATGGATGTTAGCCAGCTCTGGCCTGGGGTGACCAGGCTCTGTCAGCATAACAATATTGTGGTGGCAAAATACTCAGTCTCTTAGCAGCACTTGTTGGCCCTGAAGCTACTGGGTTTGTACTATGCAAGGACTGGAGCAAGGCCTCTCAGTGCATTAAAGGGAACTGAAACGGGAGTTATTCATGTAAGGGTAGATTATAGTAAAAGGATTACCTTAACAGAGCTTCAATAGAAACCTTGAACCTGTTGCTAAACTGGCAATCACATGCCCCAAAGCTGCATAATCTTATCTTCTTGGTTCTCTTTAGTAAAAAGGCAATATTCTTCTGTCAAAAAGGATGTCCAAAGGATGTCAAAATAATTCTTTCCTCCTTTGGCTTAATTGAGTGATTTTAGACTAGGGCCTGTCTCCACTTTTACTACCTTTTATTAAGAGTAACTGCATACAAAGTGTTGTAAGTGTGATACATGTCAGGATAACCAAGCTTGGGACTGTGCAGCAATATTTTCTTTATTTGGAGACATGGGAATGGATCTTTTGGTCATTAAGGACAAGTTGTAGTACCTTAGCTTTCCATTACTGTTCACCCTCCACCAATTCTTATTACAGACAAAAGGAAAAAAAAAGCCACAAAAGCATAGGAAATGTTCAGCAGGAAGGAATTCCACTCACACCAGGAGAAAATAGCCTGTGAGGATCAATTATTCAAGACCCTTAATACAAAGAAATTTGTTCCCATAGGGTCAATAGTGCAGTATTGTCAAATGATTATTATTGAGATACATAGTGAATAAAATCTAAGCTATACTGAGCTATCTTTGCTCAATTAAAAACCTGTTGTACAATCTAAGATCAAAGCTAATTCCAGCCTTGCAGTTTGCTGAATCTACACCCTTTTTATATTAAGAAAAAAAATTAATAAATAAAAGAAGAGGAAAGGGCAGTGACAAAAGAGAAAACAATGATTTTGATGGAAAAAGACTCTGTATATTCAGATCAGACCCCTCTCTCCTGAAAAGAGCCTAGCACACCAGAGAATGGAACACACTGCTGAATCCTCCAGAGCCACTAATGTAGCATTAAATTCCTGCATCCAGATCATGTATCCAAATATTAGGCAGCCCTGGAGGGAATGTTGAGCCCTGAGGAGCATGGCTGGTGGCCGCTTGTCAGCCTGTTGCCAAACCCCTCAGACCTGCCATGCAGAGTCTCTCCACAGCTGGGCAACTCCTACTGAAGGATGCTGTGAGCTAAAGTAAAAAAAAACATCACTATATGCTAAAAACCTATATCCTCTGCATCTCCCAATTTACTGGGCTGGTGACCTTATGCTGGAGGAGATTGCATTGGTTAAACAGGACTTTCTCTTTTGTGAGCACATGTTGACTGTGCCTGATGGGTTTTTTTGTCCTTTAAATGACTTTTCATGGCACCCAGTCTCTACCTTTCTCCTCCATAATTTTTCCAGGTGTTGATGTTAGACACACAGGCCTGTCTGTTTCTGGGTCTTCCCTCATATCCTTCTTGGAAACTGGAATAACATGGGCCAGTTTTCAGACAGCAGGGAATATCTCAGACTCCTCAATCTTTGGTAGATAATGGAGAGAATTCCATAAGATCTCCTAGCTCCTTCAGTTCTCTGGAATGCATCTAATGGCCCCATGGACTCGTGAACATTACCGTGATATAGCTGATCTCTGACAAATTCAGTGCAGAAACAAGTGGGAAGTCCCTGTTCCCACACCCTTGGTCCTTTGGCTCAGAGGATTGAGCAGTCCATGGTCTATCACGATTATTAGAAACTGAGGAAGAAAGCACTGTCTCTGTTTCTGTCTAGCCTTAAGTGCATATGGAGCAGTCTTGACTGAAGAGAGGAAGCAGGTAAAAGAAAAAAAAACAGATGGGTTTCTCACCTCTTTTCCAAGTTCCTCCTCTACTGACTCCATCATCCTTGTCCAAAATTCTTCCTTTGGAAGATGGTAAACCTCATTATTGCTTTATGGAGTATATCTCTCATTTTTCTATCATTTATTGTCTTCCTCTCTTCTTAACCATCCTCTTACTCTTGTGAGGTCTTTGAGATGGAGAAGCCTTTAGATGCTGACTGTCAGCATTGAGTCAAAGTTGCCTTAGAGATATTTTACATCTGCCCAACAGTGATAAACTTGTGACCTGAGCATCCCTGTTCCCTTGAGCTGCAAGTAAAGAGGGGTCTGGCAAAGGATATTATGGGTTATATATCAAAAGCAAAGCATTTAGTCCTGATTCAGGAGCAGACAGGGAGATGCTTAAATTTCAATTAGGTCAGCAGTACAAAGTTGAGCTCTTAGGCATAACAAAAGGATCTACATTGCCTTTCTTTGACAGTCCTAACCACTCTCCTAGGAAGTCTTCTAAATTCCATCTGAAGTATGAGGAAATATCACCAGGGACTTTGGTGAAATTTGCATCTGGCAACTGAATTTGGATATATTTTTTTACATACTAAAATATATCACTGTTTTTCAGAAATTGCCTTGCCCTCTACACATCCAGATCCAAGGAGAATTATTGAAAGAGGAAATCTGGGTTCACCAAGTACAAAAAAAAGAGATAAGTTTCTACTCTTGTGTGAACCCTCCACTGAGATCACTATCCCTGAGAGTTTGCAGGTGGAAAGCTGCCTGTATGTTTCTGCTGAGGCAGATGTGCCTCTATCTAAATTCTATATTATCACTGATTTTCTTCTTCTAGGACTTAGCTAGACAAGCTGTAGGTTTCTCTGCAATTCAAAAATTTGGAGTCATACCCAGGCAATCATTTATGTGCATGTCATTACTTAATTTTGTCAAATAATCATCTTTTTCTCATACATAAAATTATCAGGCATCTAGGGCAGCAATTTCAGTGAGTCAAAAAAGGCCTTGCTGTCACAGAGTATATTCATGATTAACAAGAACATACCCACTTTCAAAATTACATTGAGACTTAAAACTTCATAGAGTTCGAAGAGTAAAGAGTTCAAAGAAACTACAAAACCTTTCAGGCATTGCTAGCTTTTTAGCAAACCAGTCACTCTTTTTAGCCATAATGGATTCAATTTAACTTTGCATCTTTCTGCCTGCCAGGAAACTCTACTTTTAGTCATCATGAATACTAAACCAGATTAAAGCTATAACATAAAGAACACAGCAATGCATAATTACTTAAAATATCCATGTTCATTTGCAGTAATTCACAGTGACAATATAAAATCAAATACTTCAATTAAACTGTTATGCAACATTTTCAATTCCAGCACATTACAGCAAAAAACCAGACTTACTGAACAAGGTAAATAATTACCTAGCTGATTCAAATCCAAGTTGAAAAAAACCAACAAAATCAAAATAACTGAACTAACACGCAAAAAAAGCGCTTATTGTTGATATCCTCATAGTAACTACATATCTAGGCAAAGAAAAGGCAAATCAGCACCACATAAGCAGAATACAGAAAATAGTGCAAGATTAATTTGGCTCAGTTTCTTCAAAATAGTAGAATACTTGGATATTCAAGATGACACATCTGACTTCGTATAACTTGCTTCTTGTGAATGTAACCCTCAAGAAAATACCTACTTTGTTTTACATGAGCACTTTCAAATAAATGAACACTGAAATATCTTTACCAGACCCTCTGTATTTCAGGATGATTTCATGCTCCACACAAAAAAACATTTTACCTCTTTTCCACAGCAGAGTGCAAAAACATGCATTTGTGGCTTCAAGAAAGCAGTCTTTAGTACCCTACACACAACATTTAAGTCCCCCGTGTAACATTCTTTTGCTGACTTGCTAATCTGCCCTGTTATCCTTTTGATGCTTTCAGCTCTTTTGTACAATGTGCATGGAAACAGGCTTTTTCAAGACCTGATACATTAGTTAGTCAGATTTACTCCTTGCTGGTGGTACAGGTGTCACATTTTTTTTAATATAGTGTTTTAATTTTTAAGGCAGTTATGACAAGAGACTTGCCATTGATATGAAGCATTGAAAGACAGTCTTGATTTTATTATGCCCATGAGAATAGATTGTGAAATCATAGAATACACATACACATTTATTTTGTGTAAACCAGATTCTGTCCTATTTTCTTCTGTGCATCCAGGTCTTGAGTTAGCCTGATTTTAAACTAATTTTTATCTGAACAAGGATGATAGAAAAAGGTGAGAGGGCTTAACATTGAGTTTATGTAATGTTCTCAGTTATTGAAGTTAAGCACAAAAACAAATGTTTTATTCAAGCTAAAACTGCAGCTTTGATTAAATGACTTTTCTTTGAATGATTCAGAGTTGAGTGCAAAGTTTAAAAAAAAAATCACTTTTAAAGAGACCTTGTGGCATCTAGTTTTTTCCTTTTATGAATGGCTAAAATAGTGTTAAATAAATGGTGGTCTCCATGTTTTGCAAGATTTATGCCACTGAACCTTGATTGTCCATTTGCAAGGCAGATAAGTAGGTATTATCTAAAATATAAGACTGTTCTGTGAAGGTTTAACTATAAACATACCATACAGCATAGAACAAAGCTAGACAGCTAATGCTTTTCTCTATGTAATCCACTCTTTTGAGACATAAAATATTTCTAGCAACACTCAGTTGTTGATACAACTGAGATACAGTGGAGAAAGAGAGAGAGCCAGAAGAAAACACCATAGAGAAATAAGTTCCCACCACAGTGCTGCTCTCATTACAGCAGATTTTCTCTCCTGCTCTCTATCAAACAATTGTAGCTACTTACCCATTTTTAAATTCTGAGAAAGAAAAATGAGTACATGTTTGCAAGTCAAATGCAGGTAAATATTTTAGGGCCCATGTCTACAATGAAAAAGCTTTATTAACTCTTCAGCCATATATACCTGCAGTGACAAAGTCATCTCCAGAAAGATAACTTGTAATTTACATAAAATCATACCAACTTACACACTGTAAAAATAAAATGTTTTCTCTTTCTCAATAGTTTGCTTTTCTCCAGCTTGTTCCTTTTCTTTTTATACAGAAATCACTTTATAGTCAATAGGCTATGGCATTTCCATTTTCACATTATAGAGAATATGTTTTAAGCCTACACAGAAAAAGTTCACAGCATATCAGGCACTCTAAATATATCAAAATAGTGAATATAGGCTGAATTCTTGCATCTATTGTAAGGATTTTTGGAAGTGCAATACTGAGGTACTGAATTGCCAGAATCTTCAAGGGTTTGCTGTGAGAATACCCACTGGTCTTAGAAACTGAGCAGGCTATGTCCCTCTCAGCATCCACTGTACATACCTGGAAATAAAGATCAATGGCTGTTGTTTGCAGGCTGCTCCAACCTTTTAAATAGCCCTTGAAGGAGAAGACATTCAAGAAAAACATTTCTATGATATAATGCAACAATCATCCTTATTAATCTTGGTATTTTTGCTCTGTGATGTCCTCATGTCCCATATGAACTCCATCAGACTTGAAAAACAGGAGCTATATCCCAATTTTAAACATCTTAAAGTAGAGGAGACTTCATTACTTCAGCTGTAAACTGAAAGTGACATAGAATTTCAACTACAAAGAACTTTGGTCAAAGACAACAAACATGATTTTTAAAGCTATTTGACCTTAAGTCTATGAGGGAAGGAAATGCTCTTAAATAGAATTTTTTAAATTCACTTTCCCCTATAGTTGTGATGTTTCAGCAGTAGGAAAAGATGAATTAGTATTTATGCATTTCTCTTTATCCAAGTATTTCAACATCCATCAAACTACACTATTGAACTATTAATCTTAAGTATTAGGCAGATTAAGCAATTTTCCAGGGAGAATGTGGAGACCTAGTGCTATTTTCAGTTCCATCTCTCTGAGTAAATTGTATTCTGTGTACATAGGGGCATCTGGAATTAATGTTCCAGATTTCACAACATTTCACCCCCACTCTTTGTATGAATTCAGGGTTCATCCATCTTCTGACCTTTTCATTGACTGCTGCCTACGCATATAGCACCAACATGGCACATCCCTGCTGGAGTCTGTACAGAAACAGGACATTGCTCTCTGACAATGCAACATTATGTCTCGTTGACAAAAAGGAAAGTGAAGTGAACTTTACTGAGAAATGGTCTATCTATAGCACCTGTAGCCAGTGGGATCCATAAGGCATGGGAGTGAATCTAGTCCTAGTTGAGAATTTTATCATGGCTGTTAGTGTCAAACAGATTTTTCATGTCTTTGTGTGCTAGCCAGGTAATAAAATTCTGTTTTAATTGGTGTGATTAGTCTATGAACACGACTCTAAATAAAATACTACTAGTTCCTTTGCTTTTTTGTTGGGTTTAAACCCGAGGACTGGTAAGCTTATTTATTTTTCTTATTATCACTGAAAAATGCCAGCTTAAAGTAAGAAAGTTAACATTGCAAAGCTCCCAAACTATTAAAAATCTGAGATTTCTTAAGTGTCGTTGAGGGCACAGTTGCAAATAACAGGATTGCATAAGTGTAAAGTCAGTACTACAAAAAAACAACCACACATTTTTCCATCCCAAAAGGGTATCCAGACTGACAAAAATGAGCATTTGTGTGACAGCTAACTATGTGTCACCTGGAAGTAACAGATCATTATTGAGTTTCATACTGTAAGACTGTACTTGCAAGACTGTGCTTGCTTCTGGGGGTCCACCACAACACTTGCTGACACCAGCACAAGATCCTTGTGTTGGTTTAGGTCTGGTTTTCTTCCATTTTTTCTTCCTGAGAATTGTCCTAGATACATTTCTCTGAATTTTCCCTTATTTAAAGAGTTGTTCCTGTAAGAATGTTTCATTGTGTTATTACTTTTCCTGCTTCTTGTTATGAAATGTTTGAAAAGTTTGGATAGCTGCAACTCTTTTTTTTTAAGAGCTGGTACTGCTGATAATCTCAGCAATATTTTTCTTTTTGTTATTTGGCATGCTGTCACTGGCCAGGGCAGTTATCTGACCTTTATCAGAAAGGAAGGTAACTAAGAGGACACTAAGACATTTGAAAAAAAAACAAGAACAATTCTTTCAGTTTAGGAGAAGGTTACATATATGTACATTGACAGGCAGAGAAACCCGCTTGAGATCTCTCAGAATGATATCTGCCATCTACACAAAACAATTTTAACAGAAACCCGAGAAAACTGGTTTGATATTTGTCATTTTTCAGCTCTTCCCACACAAAGCTAGGAGGATTTGAAGCCTGTGTCAGCACTGCATCAGTAATTTCACCTTCTGATGATGCAGTGGAGTGACACTATCCAAGCATATTTCCAAGCATATTTCCTGAGTTTTCACAGAGTGACTTCCAGGGCACAACACCAGTTCTAATTAAAGCTCTCACAGCATTATAATAAGGACAATTTCCCTAACTGGAATGTTACTGGGGAGTCCCTGCAGATGAATATTTTTGGTAAGAGAGATCTCGATCTTTCAGTGCAAACCCTGATTAGTACTGACCTGTGAGTTCCTGATTGGTTTGGCTGAGTTCAATCATAAATCAGATCTGCAAACAGGCCCTAGTTCAGTGAGATTTAAACAAGATTTGCCAAAGCGCATGATAATGATAAATAGATGGGAAAGAAAGATAATAATTTTTCCCCAGCAATGTTACAAAAGGACTTAAAAACCATTACATTGATAGTTCCTAAAGTGGCTTGCAGAAAGCTCTCATCTGTGTTACATCTGCTCATTGCAACGCAAATTGCTTATAAAGCCAATACTTTGCATTTTGATAACTTGCTAATTGAAGAATCCCTTCATCCTTTAAGAATATAAATTATAACTTGATGTTATATGCGTCGCTAGATAACAGGTGTTTGGAGGACAGTTGCTTTACAGAAACACTCACTTAACTCTTACATAAAAAATCTTGCATTTTTCATGCACTCAATTGCTAACATTGTATAAAAGTCCTTCATCTACTAGTCTGATAAATTGCTCATCAGCACTTAATAATGATTTTAATCTAAGCATAAAATGGGCCAGCTTGTTGACTGCTTTGACTTAGTATGTCTGATCATATTATTTCTTTAGTTTCAGGTTACACGGTTTGGCACTAATTGTTCTGAAATTGTTTCATTTCTGTTTTAGTGTTAAATCAAACTGTATTTCCATTAGTACAAACAGCAGCTGAGTGGAAGACAATGGGACATCTCACCTCAATTAGGTGAGAAAAATTAATCAGACAATGATATAATTATAACTAAAAAAAAATTATGAGGTACTTTAATTTCCTATATTATTGAACTAAGCAAGTTGTACCTGGGGGTCAGGTAAGCTTTTATTATCAATCCTAAATACAATACATGAATGACAAAAATAGAATAAGATTCTACATTCATGTCTTTTCTTACAAACCAATTCCTGCATGAAAGGCTGAACAAAATATATGATCAAACGCTATCATTTTAATAGCAAAATAACGTTCTGACAAGTCTGAATTTTGTGTTGTAGCCCAACTAAATTAGGATTTCTCCCTGCAGGTACTGAGGAAGTGAAGCCATGTTTTCCACTTATCGTGAGGAATAACTTACATAACAAACAAAGTGAGGTAAGATCCCAACAGACAAGTTTTGATCATGATCTCTGGAGAAAAAATTTTGAGTATCTAGTTGTGTCCAATAATTTGTGTGGTGGGAACTCCGTGTAGAATCTCTATTTTAGCTATATGATATTAGTTCAATATCACATACTTTTTATGGCATGTTATGTTTAATGTGTTTATATTTATTTATAATAAGTATTTCAATTTGATGAAAATTTTAAGAATTTTCCCATCAGATTGTACCATTCTATCAGAAGTAAAGCTTTCTACGGCCTGCTATTATTCAGATTAAGTATATTGCAGAAGGAACAAAAAACAAGCAAACAGACAAACGAAAAAAAAACCCAGAAAACAATTCAGTGAAATAAACTTTGTTCAGCCTTAATGGAATGGGATGATCTGTTTACCCACTGCTTTTCTGATCCCATATTGTTCCCTCCCCCCCTTTCCCCTGCCCCTAGTGCCGTCCCTCCCTGTTGGTTCCTGTACCCCAACCCCGCCCATGTACCGCCTCTGAGCCCCCTGCAAAACCCCCCTGCCCCCGAGCCATGAGGTCTCACTGCCTCTGGGGGTCACCGGGACAGGATGTAACTTATAAAAGTCCTCCGAAACCCTCATGGATAGATCCTCGTCGCCTCCTTCGCCATCACTGTGTTGTAGAGCTGAGAGCAACCCGAGCAAACCGCGGAGCCGTCTGAAATTGACTGCGGGAGAGTGACAAGGGTGGCACTGCCCTAATCAGCTCCGCTGAGCTCTCAGGGAAGGCTGCAGCTTGCTAAACTAAACCTAGCAGTACGACAATAGAATGAAATAATTTGGCTGGTTTTCCACTTTCTGCAATCATCTCAATGTTTTTACATTACCTTCCTTCAAATAAGTTGGCACTGATGATTTATAACATCAAAATAAATTTATTGTAAAGTATGTTTAAATGAAAATTAATCAAAGTTTGGGGTGGTTCTCATGTCATGCATGAAAGCCACTTCTGTATTTTAAAATAATCTGAAATAAGAACTGAGAGCTTTAGCTAATGTTTACAGAGTACAAAACACGAAGCCAGTTGTAAGATCCTAACGTGGTAAAGATGACTGAAATTAATCAAATTTCATGGGGTAAGAAATCAAAAGTATTCTAGAAGGAGTGGATATGTGGCTTTTCATTTAGAAGGCAGAGTGATATCCTTGATACATGCCCAGTTCTCATTTTCTTTTAGAAACAGTCTCCAGTTGTTCTGTTGTTATTCATACCTATTTTGTTGGGACTGGTTTTTCTTAGCAGACAAGAAATTAGGTCTTATTTCCTTTCTAAGGTAGTCTTCCATATTCCAGTCACACTTCAGACACATGCACCTGAGACAGTGCAGAGAGGTCTCCTGGAAACAGCACAAGAGTAAAACTTCTGCATTTCCCTTTCCAGAAGTCCAGGGCTTTCCTAGCAATTATGTTCCTCTTTGTACCTCAATGTGTGAGGTGTTCAGTGTATCTTAATGCAGAATTCGTTGTTGGATTTTGGACGTAGTCTGCTGTCTGTGTGATGAGGTGGAAAAAAAATTAGAGCCTGGCATGTAAAAAAATTCAGTGTTGTTCCACTGGTATAAATCAAGATAAAATAACTGCAATGCCAGAGAAATATTAGAAAGGGGAAATTTCCCCACTTTAGAGCTAAGAGAGAATGAATTGTTAATATTTGTCTCATTTAACTTCTATTAATTCAAAATGGAATACATGCAGATCTGAAAGCAGAATAACACAGATTCACTTGTTAATTATTTGTCTGTCAAATGTTCAAAACCACATTTACCATGGCTGATTCTCTGTTTCCCTCAATTAAAAATTAATGATCTACCATTTTGGGGGGCAAGGGGATAAACCAAAGGTATTAATTCAACACTATGCATAAACAGATTCCTAACCTCCATTTGGAAAGTGGCTCCCTGTGTAGAGGGGAACTAAAGAAATGTCAAATTTGAATGTGCACATGAGGATGGCTTTCAGAAAAGGTGCAAATGGAAGCTGACTTGCTAAAAGTAATGGAAGGATGAGTATTCAGAAGTCATATTTAATCAAAATTAATGTCAACATATGTTTTTGCACACAGGATATCTGAAAGATGTGACTTCAAAGTTCAAATTACTTCTGTTTTAATTGAGGGAACAGAAAATGACAGCACATTAAGGCATAAGGAATAAGGCATAAGAAAAGTTTTACATGTTTTTGTTACCCAAAGAACACACATGCCAACCCAAACCATGTTAACCCCATGCAATAGTTTCCAATAAGGCAGTCTATAAGAATACTACAATAAAAATGCTGGAAGAATAGCTGAAAATGCAATATATATATGTCAATACTACAGTGTTTAATGATGTTTCAGAATTTCTCTTTCTTTAAAATATTGATTTAAAAATATTAACTCACTAACAAAAAAAATAGAAAATAAAAATTAAAATTCACAGTGTTCTTAATTATAGCAAATATCATTGCAGGGCTGAGTGACATAATTCTGTGCATCCTTGGGTTCAACTGAGGTGGAGTATTTTGATGACAGTGTTCCATTTGTCATTCCAAATTAAGGACTCCAACACTTAAAAAGCATCTAATCAATTTTTCAGGTTGTTGCATTATTATCATTGTGAAGGAAAACTTTAGTAACCTGCTTAACTGTATAATTTCTCACCTGCTTACCTATTAAATAATGGAAAATTAAAAAGTTCAGTTACAGTAATTCGCACACATCTCTGGTTTCATATACAAGTTTTCCTAATAACGTTGTCTGCCTGTGGTCCTATGGAAGTATTTCATAACTGATGTTAGATTTTGCCTTTCTGAATCAGTGAAATAAATCCAGAAGGATCCAAAGGGAGGCACTGAATCTTTCGATTTTAATTTCAGATACCTAAAATGGTGTCCCCTCTTTTCAGTCATATGATGCAATTGTTATTTAATTTGTAGTAATTTCCGCTGCAGATTTATAACACAGCAGCTGTCCTGTATCAGTCCAGAAGCTCATATTATTGTGCCCTGCACCTAGCTGCATCTGTGAACAAATAGGAAGAGACAAGAAATCAAAAGTTTTCTAGAAAGAATGGATACATGGATTTCCTCTTCCTAACACAAACTGCTTCATACTTAACAATATTTTGAGCAGAGGCTGCTTGAGTTATTAGTACATATATTTGGTAACCATTTGTTTTTCCCAAGTCTTTAAATAAATTGCTCTTCCAAGAACCTGTCCAGTCTGGCATTTCATTCTTTCATGAATAAAACAGACTTGACAGAGATCACAATCGCAGCTTGCTATTTGTCTGATTAGGAGACACCTTTGGTTGTTTTGGACTAGGCTCCCTCTAGCATGTTCTGGAGGTGGTGAGAAAATCAATCCGCTTCCTACAGGACATGATGATTTGTGGACCTGCCTTCCAAAATTCTTCTAATCCCAGCTGGAGAGTACTACTTTACTCAGCTAGACCCAGTACAGAAGTTGCTTGGTACCTTTGATAATCCTTGTTATCCCTTTCTGAAGTTTCTCCCTTTCCACTAGATTTTCTACTATTTGTGTTTAACATGAGGAGATCAAAATCAAGTGGCAAAATCAAGTCCTCTTGTTCCACTTAATTATTTTCTAATAATTTTCAACTTTATACTTGTTTTGATCTGCAAATAGTTTGGATAATGAATTTGACTTTTCATGGAATTGTATGGCAGATACACATATTGAAAATTATCCCCATACCACAGTAAAGTCATAGATTTGTTTTGAACATTCCATTATTCTATACTAAATAGCATGCTGTAAGACTGTCACAATGTTTGTGCACCTCTATATCAGTGTATGTATCCTTGCTCATCCCTCTCAGATGGAGAACAAAAGCATATAGACAGTAGGTGAGTCACACACAGCGCTTGCAATGATGTGCATAATGAACTGTTGGATCCCTATTCTGATGTTAAGTAACTTGGATTAAGCATTCTCTTTCTTAGCCCCTCTAGGACCTCATTAGGCTTAACAAGGTTTAGCAGTGAAATGGTTATACTGTTTCTAGGTGTTCATAGAATCATAGAATACAGGATTGGAAGGGGACCTCAAGGATTATGTGGTCCAGCCTTCCTTGGCAGAAGCCCAGTTTACACAGGGTGGTTCAGCCAAATCTTAAAAAGTGTCCAACATTAGGGAATCCATCACTTTCCTGTGTTTATTCCAGTGGATGATTGCAGTGGATGGTTACTTTGTTGTAGAGGATAATCATGTTTGTCAAGCGTGATCTACCATTGGTGAATCCATGATGACTTTTTCCCAGAAATGTGCTTCATCTCACTTGTTCCATCTCCCAGGAAAAATTGTTCCATAATTTTTCCAGGGAATGGAGACCTGATAGACGTATAATTGTCATATTTAAGGCCTTCCTGCCTGTAGCTTTCTTCCAGGCTTCTGGTTGTCACCTAATCTCCACAGATTCTCAGAGATTATGGGGTGTAGCCTCACAATGATGTCAGCCAGCTCTCTTAACACCCTTGGGTGGATACTGTCAGGGTCCATCAGTTTCTAGGGGTCAAGTTTCTATAGCAGCTCAAGTACCAACTCTTTCTTCTCTACTGAGTCTCTTGCATCAACCCAGAATTTTCTTCCCAATATCTGAGGCCCAACAGTGCTGGCAAAGACAGAGGTGAAGGAAGTATTAAAAATCTCCCACTTTTCATTGCTGGTGACTAATTCACGTCTTGTTAAACAGTAGGCCATTATTTTTCTTCTATTTCTATTTGCTGTTTAAGTACTTGAAGTACCCTTTCTTGTAGTAAGTTTCAGTTCAAACTGAGTTTTTTTCGTTAACAACTGCATCTCTACACACCCTGGCAATGACCTTGTTTTTCTCAAAGGGTATTTGTCTGTATTTCCATAGTGGTACCTATCCAAAGATAGATGTCCACTTTTCAAGACTGGGCCAATCAGAAATGGTGATAACATCTTTGTGATAACATTGGAGAAGAAGAAAAACAAAAAAAATTATTGTGCACCTGTAATTGCAGCCAGAGAAGATCAGGGTGAGAATATGTGAGAGGAACAACTCTGCAGATGTCAAGATCAGTGGAGAAGGAAGGGCAGAAGGTGCTCCAAGCACCAGAGCTGGGATTCTTCTGCAGCCCATGGTGAAGACCATGGTGAAGCAGTTGTGCCACTGCAGACCTTGGAAGTCCACCGGGATGCAGAGATTCACCTGCAGCCTGTGGAGGAGCCCCACACCTGAGCAGGAGGATGCCCCATGGGAGATCTGTGGAGACAGGAGCCTACATTGGAGTACCCTGTCCTTGAAGAACTGCACCCTGTGGAAGAGTGACCTATGCTGCAGCAGTTTGGTAAGAACTGTGAGATGGAGCCACATTGGAGAAGTTCATGGGGGACTGTGTCCTATGGCAGAGATCCCATGATGAGCAGTGGAAGGACTCCTCTCCCTCATCAGCAGGAGAATCCACAGATGGTGAACTGACCATAACCCCCATTCGTTGTTTCTCTGAGCTACTGGAGTAGGTGGTAGAGCTGGAAGGGAGGGAGGGACAGGGGGAAGGTGTTTTTAAGGTCTTATTTTACTTCTCATTATCTTTCTCTGATTTTGTTAGCAATAAATTCAGTTAATATCCCTAATTCTAGGTGGTTTTGCCTGTGACGATATTTGGTGAGTGATCTCTCCCAGTCCTTATCTCAACTCATGAACTTTTTTTGTAATATTTTCTCTCCCCTGTCCAGGCTGCAGAAGGGAGTGAGAGATGAGCTTGGCTGGGCATCTGGTACCTAGCCAAGGTCAACCCATTACAACATTCAATGTTCTCCTTAATATGAAGTGCTACTCCTTCTCCACTTACTCCTTGCCTATCTTTAGAAAACAACTTATAGCCATCCATCATGATCCTCCAGTCATGTGAGTCGTCCCACCCTGTTTCAGTTGTTTCTACAACTCAACTCTGCATCTGGTGCTCCAGCTGCTCCTGTTTCTTTCCTGTCCTGAGAGTTTCACTATGCCTACACTTGAGGCTGTTGGTCTTCTGATTCTCATCCTGGGAGGCAACTAAGTAGCATTTTCTGCAGCTCTGGTTGGCCTGGTCTATTCCCCAGTTTCTTGCAATGTCATGATTGTTACCACTCTGGATCTTGTAACCCAAGTCCTTCAGTTTAATGCCTGACTCACCAAGTTGGTCAGTGTGTTGCTAAAGATACCCTTGCCTTTTCTAGACAGGTGGGTGCCATCCCTCCCTGACAGCCTATAATCATAATAGAATGTCCCACTATCAAGAGCCAAAGCCCTCAGAAGGCACCAACCACAAACTCAGAAGTTAATTTGAATTATATGTCTATTTCCAGCCATACCCTCTCCTGTAACTCATAAAATGGAAGAAAATATAACTTGGACACCAATACTTGCACTTCCTGGGCTCTGAAGCTTTCCCTCACCTGCCCAAATTCCAAATTTGCAGTGTCATACATGAAAAAGTAGCAAAGGATAGCAGTCTGTGCTCTGAACAAACTGTGGCACCTTCCCAGCAGCATCTTGGACTTTAGCTCCTCTCATGACTCTCTGTCAGCCCAGCAGCTGTGGGTGCCTTGGTGAACCTTAACAGAGTCACCCACAAGTACTCCTCATGGGTTTTTTTGCAGTTTTCACTGTGTCCTACTGTACAGTTTCTCCTTGCAGACCTTGCTTGTGGGTGTCTACAGCTGTTAAAGCAGCAAATCTATTTTTGTTTGTAAAGCTGGAGGGTTAGGAACAATGCAGAGCCCTGACATTGTGGTTATTTTTTTTAATAGTTTTATGGAACTATGCAAATTATATGCTGCTTTGCCTGCTCACCTCAAAACACCTAAATAGTCCCAGGAAAGTTGAAGAGACCCAAAAAAGATAATCAGATTGTAAATACCCATATCAAGTATTTCAGAATTGATAACAGTGTTCACGCATCATGTGATAAATTGGAGATTTTCTCCATCAAGCATCCCAGACTGCCTTCACTTCCACCCCTAGCACCAGAGTGAAATTAAAGAGATGTGACAGACACAATATCCTTCAGAGGTTTCGTGTGAGGAAATCTCACCAATATATTTTTGGCACAATATTAGCCTGGCCTCATACAGGTTACTTATCACAGTACCCTTACACTTCATGTCAGATGCTAGAAACTGACGAAACATTGAGATACAGCCAGGTTTTGAGTGTTTACAGGAACTCTCTTTCCTGAAGACATGGCCTCTTTAATGAAAAGCATTTCCAACTCCATAAATTTCAGAGTCCCAATCATTGTTAGAAAATCTGGGTTTAAGTTCTAGGTAAATTAATAGCTTCATCATTTCTAAATAAGAAAAGATCTCACACGTCTCATAAATGCGACACTTACTTTTGTCTCAGAGCTTTCCACAGAATATTTAGTAGAGGGTGTGTACACCCTTGTCATGGTTTAGCATAGTTTGGGCTTTTAGTAAAAGAGGGCTCCATCAGCCCATGACAGAAGTGATTCTTTTGCAAAGAGGTACTTTTACATCTTCCTCTAGACCTGACAGAACAAATCAACTGGCTAGTTTGAATATTGGCAACTTTTTCAAGCCACTTAAGAAGCTTGACACGCCTCTGTGACCCACCTCTAAGAACGAACAAACCCTGGGGAAGCTCTCTTGCTCCCGCTTTTGAACAGGTAATTTGGGGTCCCGCAGCATGGCCCAGCGGGGCCGGGCTGGGCCCTGCTCAGCGCAGCCCGGCTGGGTCGGCCGTGCCACTGCTTGCCTGAGATCTCAGCTGCTTCTGCTCGCTGGACACTCGGCGCAGCACCCTCAGTGTGGCCCGGGCCGGCCAGGAGACGGCCACCCCAGAGCCTTGTGGCCCTGTTCCATCCGTGGCCCTGCTCTGAGCAAGCGGCCCCGCAGCGCAGCTTGGCCAGGCCGGCCCTCACCTGGTGTGCCCAAAATTATCTGAGGCCGCTGCCCGGCAAAGATTATGTGACCAACAGTGATAAGTGAATTCCAGTTGCAAGGCCCAGGTGAGATTAACCCTTTTAGTGTTGTAAGTTTCCTCCAGAACAGATGAAGCCTGCAGACAATCAATCCTCTCCCAAGTCAAAGGAAAGGGAAAGTCGAGGGCACGTGAAGAAAACACCATAAAGACACCAAAGTCAGTGAAGAAGGAAGAGCTGAAACCCCGAGAGTGGAGAAAGGAGAGATGCTTCAAACCTAGAAGCTGAAATTCTGTTGTAAAGCTATGGTGATGGATTGTGATACATCAGAGTACCCACCATAATTTCACGGAAGCATGGGGGGTGGAGCGTTCAAACTGCAATTGTGAGTAAAGTACCTGTGCTGAGATAAGCAAATGTGGAAGTAGCTCTGATCTGGTGAGAAGCTTGAACAGAGAAAAACTAAAGTGATGAAGACCCTTGCTCCCAGGGAAGAAGACGACTGTTCCTAGAGATGAAGATGCTCCCAGAGATAGGTGAGAAGAACCTTTTGCTTCTCATCTTTGCAACTCATCTTTAAAATGGTACCCATTAGCTAAAGATTGAACCCTCAAAACAGTTGTGGGGAAAGCTGTAAGTCGAGGGAAGGGACTTTCACATGTGAGCAGAAAACCATCCTGGGCGGCTGTTTTGCTGTGACACTGAAGCCATAAGGACTGTTTCTTGTGGAGATGTCTCCATAGCATGAGCAAGAGACACTCCTCTCCCTAAGCGAACTGAAGAAAAGATTATTATAGAGGTAGAAAACAGACTGAAAATCTCAAGGGTCGTCTTTTTACGTTGTCACTGAGAGAAGGGAGAAAGGTGGGGGAAAGAGAAGTGTTCTGAAGGTTTAGTCTGACTTTTTTTCTTTCTTTTTGCTCAATAAACTTCTTTATGTTCTTTTAATTTTTTTGCCTGCTTTGCTTTCTCCTCATTCTTATCTCACAGAAGGAAAATAAGTAAGTAATGGATAATTTGAACCAAAACACTGCAATCAATTGGTGTTTCCGCCCGGTTTACGAACTGAACCCGCTACAACCCTGTTTATTTGCTTTTCTCTGTTGGCCCCTAATAAGACTTATGGGGAAAAAAATAATCCAGGAGGGGATTTTCTCTCTGTAAATTCAAGAAGAGGCTTCTTCTGTAGTGCAGAGAAAGGGGCATGGCTTCCAGAAGGGTGTGAATTTAAAGACTGTCTTTTTCATCCAGCAGATGCTGTGCTAATTTAAAAGATTTTCTTGATGTATTGCCAAAGAGACCTACTTCTAGGGTTTAACCTCTCCTGTACTAGTTCTTGGCTTTGATGGCTGTTGATTCCAGCAGACATTGTGGTGGCCAACACTGTAAGACTTCACACTAAATCAACCTTAATCTTTCTCTCAATCTAGCATAATACACTTCAACGGTTAACATGGAGCATCTCTTTTATGCTCTACTTATTGAGCTTTCTAGGAGAAGAACCATGCTTCTGTTCATGTTGTGTGGCACTCTTACATAGAGGGCTTCAGGTTCAGTAAAGTACAAATTAAACAGATACAGGACTCATCAAGACACTTATCTGCCATGTCATGCTTTAAAACACAGTTTCCCATCATTTCTTACTTGTATTGAAATTTCGGAGATACATATTCAAAATTTGTTTTCAATTAGCTGAGAGCTTATGTTTTAGAGCATAACATGGTAGTCTTTTCCCCTGCTTTCCCTGTTGTTACTCACTTTACAGCTAGTTTTGCTTCATAATAGAACTACTTTAAGAAAAAGTCTATTTCAGAGATTTCATGCTGGGTTCATTTTTCAAGCTACTGATACTAAAGGCTGACACTGCTTAAGCCATTCCAACATGAAGCTTTTATTGAAGTGATGTAGCAAAAAAATTTTAATCTACATTTAATCATCCATTTTTCTTGTAAGTAATCATAAATTATTTAGTTTCAAATAGGGGTGTTGCCACATGGAATCCTATGGTTACATTTCCAATTAATATAATTCAGAAACCCTGAAATGCAGCATCTCACTATTCACTAGTCAAAACTCTAAATTGTTTCAGTCTCTCTCTAGAGCTCTAGTGAAGATAATTTAATCATTCCTCATGTAAATTATATTAATTATCATACATAACTTTCTTCCCTATTGCATCTTAAGTAATGATTCAAATGTTAATATAAATGTATTTTTTAAATTTGCTAGGAGATCAACCATTAAAGAATTTTTTTTATGAAATGGCAGTAGTTTCTGACTCAGATTCCTTTTATTTTATGTAATTTTTGATTCCCCTGCAGTGCTTTCTTATGCAAGTTTTCTATTCATAATCTACAGAACTGTAATTTGTGATTAATTTTAAATTAATTTTATTACATGCGTCTCATACCCTTGATAGAAGAGCAGCACACTGTTTCACAGAATCACTGACAGTTTGTACTCAGGTCTATGTCTCCCTCAAATTGATTCTTCCTCTCTTTAAATGGGGAGACAAAATTTTAAAAGGCTCTCTGTTAACTGGATTTTAATGCACACTAAAGCTTTTTATGATCTATCTGCTTGCTTAAAAATTCAAACTCTTAGCTGAGCAAGCAAGTGAACCCAAATTTCATATTCTTAACATGCATGATACAACAGCTCAAGCCACACAAGCAATGAAGTAAAGGACTTGAAAGGACGGAGATAAATAGTTGATCTGCAACATTTTGGTCTTGCAGATCACATTTGGGCAGTAGCAACCTAGGAGCCTGAAAATCAAGGGCAGAAAACCTCATCTACTTCTTGAGAGCTGAGACAGTACCCCCCAGCACACAGAGTTCTTCTACCTCTAAGGGAGCCTGCAGAAGCGAAAATAGTAGGTATTGCTACTCCTGGGGTCCAACTGAATCAAATCATCCCATCTGCAGAGTAGATTTTTATTAATTTTCCATCAAATAACCATTTTTCAAATATTGAAAAAATTCACCTTTTAAAAAAAATTAACATGAGCCTTTATGTTTTCTATATTTTAAATATTTTTTCCAGACTAAATAATACATTATGCTAATAGGATAGAAAATGCTATTTGAAAGGAGAAAAAAAGGCCTCTGAAAGTATTTGCATTTGCATATGGAACCCTCTGATTAAAAGAAGACAAGCACATACCACCTCAGGTAATTTCATTTCTAAAAGCCAGAATCCACAAGTCAGTGATTTCCTTAATGGAAGAGTTTTAACATTTCTTTTGGGAATATCAGGCGCTTGAGCACTATTGAAGCAGAATGCCACTTAGAGTTTAAGAAAAATTACTGTCAAGTGAATAATGGCTGCTCAAGGCACATGTTATCTATTTCTGCAATTAGTAGAGAAATCCTGTTGTAAGACTCATTTAAAACATCAGTTTTACTTCCACAGGAAAGCAGCAATGTGCATTGCATTTGGCAGCACTGCTGTGCTATAGTTAAAGGCCTGTCAGACCTGTAATAAGGTTTTGTTTTGAGAATTGTGCAACTATGAGATATAAATTTTCTCCAAACAAAGTCTGCATTCAAGATTTCCCCTGAGAAGGAGTCTCTTCTTACAGAAAATGAATCAGTCAAAGGGGATTTTTCTTTTTTCAGTGTTGTCAAAGGTGATTTTTCTTTTTAATGTTAAAAATATTAAAACCTTAAATTTAAGTTGCAACAAATTAAGCAGCTATTCATATTTATGAGGCAGTGGATATGAGACTTGTCAAAATCTATTTCTCTCTGAGCTAACTCCTGAACAATCAGTGTGCTGTCTCCCATCAGGTCACATGCTACATACCCTAAGAATCTGGTGGAAGTCTTCCACAGAGAAATTTGAATAAAGGTTCAGTGAGTATAACTGTATTCTGCACTTAAGTGAGATCACATGTTCCTGAAAACACAGTAGTTCCAGAACTACCTCCATTCTGAAGTAGTGGTAAAAAAATCTCTCTATATATATGTAAAAACTCTGAGTGCCAGGGAATCTGCTCTAGCATGATGGTTTTAACCTGGAAATGGTAATTGCAAGCATGTATCCACAACATTTCCATGCTGAGAATTCAAAAATTCATTGTGCCATAGATAATGCATCTGGGTTAAAAACCTTCAACCAATGGGACATACTCATCTATGTGCAAAAAAACCAGAAAAGTTTGAAAAAATGTACCTCCCAACAGAATTAGATTGGAAAGAGAAAATAATGTTGAAATGGGGACATGACACAAAATACAGTTCCTAATCCAGTATCCCACAACTACATGTAGTGCTGTGTTAAGATTTCTGAATCCTTCCTTGTATGAGCTACACCATCTGGCTCCCTTTCTCCTCCCTTGTGCTGCTCAGATCCAGGCCTGTAGGAAGAATGCCAGTGTTTTTCCACCATGTTCCTCATCTGGATGACAAAGAGTGGAGAGCCTGGGCATGCTCCTACCACATCAAGTCAAAGCCTTGAGGAGATCTACTGTCCCAGAAGTTCAACCTGAAATAGAGTTTCCTCTGAATAGAAAATTTGGAATATTTTGCTGAATTCTGTGTATATATATCTTGTGAGAAAAAGAGATCTCTGTGGCTTTTGGCATAAGCCTGGATGTAGATATTAGCTTTGCAAACACGACATTTTGCATTTTTAATGATAGTTACTATCAATCTGCAATATTCATAGCAAGTAATACCAAACACTTTGCACTATCAAAGAACACTGTCCAGACTGCAATGTCTGCTATGAGATAGTCCTGATGGAAGGAAAAAAATATACTAGACACAAGTATAATAAATAAGCCTTAATAATATACAGAGAACAAAAAATTATGGTAGGTAAAGATTTCCTGCTGTCTGGGACAGGAGATTTCCTCTGGAGTAGATTATCTCCATACTCTACTTCTTGTGTAATTTGGCTGACTCTTTTCTTTGGAGCCTGCACTCAGTAAATTACATGTATTTCTGGTTTCTTACTGTTGTGGTTGATTTGGTGCTAAATAGCAAACATTTTGCAAGCAGATTGGTGAGAGGGAACATTATTTGCAGGATGTAAAATGTGGCCTGGGCATAGAAGAGAATGTGCAGCTCACAGTTGTGCAACATTCTTTTAGACATTAATGAGATGAGATGCGACTTTCCCTGGGAGAAAGTCTAACACAATGCAATGTTCCCATCTTATTAACTGGCATTACACAGTCTTAGCTTTTCATACAATGATGTTCACTGGTCTGGCGTCTGCAAACATTGTCTGCAAATATTGTCTCATGTTAACTTCAATACGATCAGATATATGGCAAGAATTTCAAAAATTTCAAACAGTACATTTTACTCTCTTCAAACCATATGTCTAGTATTACATGTTTTAAGTTCTGTTTTTAATTATGTCATATTCCACACAAACAGGTACAATAAAATCAATAGCAAAAAATCTTTGTCTGTATCCCATGCTTTCTTTCTAATGGAATTCTTTCTTTGCCCCATAGAAGAAAAAGAAAGTGCTTGCTGTTATCATATTGGTTTCACTTAGAAACTCATGCTTGCAAGGTCCAAAACAATATTAAAATTAAAACATTTTGTCATTTATTCTATGAATTTCAAACTTGTATCACATTCTAGCTAGTTCAACTTAGCACGTTCTCATGGTAAAAGAGGAAACTTTATCAAAAGAATGATTCAGCCCCGAGGCATCCGTGACAGTATGTGTAAATTTAAAGTGCTTTAACACACTTAGGAGTTCATCTAGTAGAGGCACAGAAAGACAATAAGGACATCAAAACAACAATAAATGTCTTTTAACCACCCCATTTCTGCAATTATAAGGAAAACCAAACAGTCTTTTCTCTCATAGTATGAATGCCCTTTTCCCAGCCTTGTTTGTATAGTCCTTATGAGAAGAGAAATTTAATAAATTGACTACAAAGTAAATCTGAAGCCACTTTTTTACCTCCTCATACCTTCATGGATGGAAATCTTTGGTGTTTTGTCTGTGTGACAGTGAAGTGGAGGATGTCCAAGGCAAATCTACATTTTCCAACATACCTGAAATGTTGCCCTAAGGCATACACTACCTTTTTTCATTCATTCCTGATACATCTGGTATAAGATTGTAAGCTGAAATAACAACTGCTAGGCTCTGCAGAAAAAGATTGTACATAAATGACAAATTCTCAGTCCATTAAAACCCTAAGACCATACTTATTTCTCTAGGCTCCACCTTTTCACTGCTGCATTTTGCTCTAGTATCCAGTAGCAAGCATAGATGCCTCTCTGGAGGCATCCAGTGCAGAGAGGATAGAGACCTCACAGGAATCCTGAAGCAAATGTTGGTGGCAAAAATCTACATGTCAGCACAGAAGAAGGCCCTGTATACAAATATTCATGCTTCCTTTGAGCAGGTCAATGCATTACAGCTTTGACATGAAAGCAAAGTCGGGGGGGATTTTTGACAGAGAGATTGACAATTCTCTACTGGCCACAGCTGATTTGTGGAAATTTCTTGACTTTGTATGGTTGTAGAAGTCACTTTAACCTTGGGGCTTTCTGTAGGTTAATAACAGTAGGTGTCTGCTGCTGCAATTTTCTTCTCTTATTGTGTATTTTTTCCTTACATGTTTATTTTTTTGACATCCCCTTTCCCTGCAGTAAATTGATATATGTTGTCAGGTTTAGCTTAAGAGTCAGTCAAAAGAATAAATTGCTGGATTGATTATTCAAAGATATCCTTTTTTTATCATTGAAGAAAGTAAAATTCACTATTGTGTCTAAGACATTAGTCAACAATGTGACTTGGAGCCTAGCTTTTTATTTGCATTAGGGTCATATGCTTATCACAAAAACAAGGTTACTGAAGTGAGAGTTTGAAGACATATTAAAGTAACCTGTTTGTGTTACACCCCTCCAAGGTTTCCCATTCTCTTTTTTTGTGAAGCCTTTCCAGTCCAGCAACTTCTAAGAGCATTTTAAAATGTATTCTTCCTCTACGAGTGCTTCTGTTTACAGTAGAGATTTCAAGAGCTGACAGGTATACCTTAGTGCACTAATTTATTTATCCAATTCACATGCAAAGCTGCACACAGTTTCTTACTGCTGTCTCAGGTTGGGAACTGAAAGAACACTATAGCCAGTTAGATACTGAATTTTGACATGGAGCTATCCATGTCAACTCAGCTTACAGATCAGGGTTTCCAAGGGAATGGGGCCTGTGATTTGTAGACTGTTTTTCCAATAGCAACCTTCCAATAACCCTGTTTCTTGCAAAATGAAGTTTCAGAATATACCCTGAAACACTACTTT
The DNA here is from genome assembly GCA_020086605.1 of Lanius collurio. Taxonomy (NCBI): domain Eukaryota; kingdom Metazoa; phylum Chordata; class Aves; order Passeriformes; family Laniidae; genus Lanius; species Lanius collurio. The sequence continues at coordinate 4,170,770 of JACBWW010000028.1, forward strand.
TGATTACAAAGCAAATTGACTTGAAGTCTGTGTAAGTCACTCGTAGAGAATTCTATAAAGCATTTATAAAATTAGCCAAGATAACAGCTTTTCTAAGACAAGTTATAGATACAGAATTTAAAATACTAATTTTTAATAATAACAACACTGACCACGAAATAGAATATCAATCTTTCCATTAAAAGCAGAGAAAGCAGTGTGTGTACTTTTCTATCTTTAAAACCATAAAATGGAATGTAAATTCTCTCAGGTTCCTAGATGTCACTAGTTTACCTTTTGTGATAAACTTATCCTGCCATTTGTTTTCTCCATTTCTCTTTCAATTGTATATTCACAACACTGCCTAATATTCATTCTGACAGACTCTGAGTTAATGATAAAATTCTCAAAAATGTTAGTAATCCTGACTGACAAATAGGCATGTAAATTTTAGGGGATATTGACCATATTTTAAGGCTCACAGTCCAGATATTTCGGTCTGCTCCTCAAAACCAAAGAAATTCCAAACAACCACTAATATATCTCCTCAGGAAGGCTGCACACAGAACATTCATAAATCAGAAAATATTATTTTGAATTTCTTTTCTCCATTGTTGTTGTTTGTAATAGTTTTTGTACACACTTCTTCTTTAGAAGATAGTATTAAGAGAAGCTTAAAAACTCTGCAGAAAGCTGGTAAAACCCCCTGCCAAGACCTAAAGCAATGCTCATGGAAAGTAAAACCTCTTATTTTATCCTCATTTCTTTCCCCGCCCCATTTCACCCAGTAAAAGCAAGTGAAATGAAACAGAAGACTGCTAGAGCAAGACACTCAGTACAGAGAACAAAGAAAAGCAAGCAGAAAAACATCTGAAGGAAGAGCTGATTAAAAAAATAACATGCTTCTCCTGAAATACACCTGTCCAATTATTTCTAGTGTTTTCTATCATCTAGTGTGTTCGAGGAGGTATATTATTTTCTATTTAGTGTTTTAGGTATGGTTTTGTGCTGTAAAGCAGTGTAACAATGGACACATTGCTATTTTCTTGTACTGATCATGATTTCAGCTGTACCATACCCAGTGTGCTAAGAATCCATCTTCAAGTGAATCTGGAGAAGTAGTATGTCCTTTTAAGCAAAATTGTGGTGTGCCACATAAACCAGAGAATGAGGAGGGTTTAGAGTGGTAATAGTGTGGTGAGGTAATGTGCTACAATAGCTAAATCTGTTGAAATAAAACTTCATCTGATTCTTAACGTACAGTTGGTGAGCAGTCAAAAAAAAGCCCAACTAAACCCATTTCTTTTCCTGCTATGTCTATTAACAGAAAGTCTAGAAAATAATTGTATAATTTAATACTAACAAGAAATGTTTTTTCCAACATGGAAAAAAATATAATTAGGTTTATTCATGAGTAAGACAGAAAAGTCTGCTTACTATGTAATTTTCTTCTCTTACATTCACATGGACTTGCCACAAATGACTAAAATAAACTAAATGATTTTTTTTTTTGTTTAAGCACTTTTTCCCAAGTTCTGTTTTTGATTTTTTTTTTTTTTTTGGTTGGTTGTTTTCTTAGGTTTTGGTTTTTTGGTGTTTTTTTTGTTTGTTTGTTTGTTTTTTGGGGGTTTTGTTTGGTTGGTTGGTTGTTTTTTTTTTTTTGTTTGGTTTGGTTTAGTTTGGTTTTTTTTTTTTTGTTTGGGTTTTTTTGTGGCTAATAGCATATTTGTTTAAAGGGTAAAAAAAATGTCTTCTTCTGCTGTAAAACCAGATCTTGGGAGTGCAACTATAGGAAGTTTTCTGCCTGCATTTCCAAGCAAGCTGGACAGGTATCCTCAGGGTGCACAGAGCATCTTCTCTGCTGCTCTATTTCTTCCTGTTGTTCTCTGCCTGTTATAGTGAAGGACAACCAGCCAAGCTTAATTCAGCAGTAAGGCAGGCAAGGTAAGTCCCCACTCAGTGTATGCTCTCTGCTGAATTAATTTACAAATGCTGCAGCCCATAATATCTTCATTCTCTCTTAGCAGGCGCTGGAAAAGGAGGATATAGGAAATTTCTGGTAGGTTCTATTTTTCCCAAAGAAGATCACAGCTTATAGTTCATCTTATCAAACACTCCCAAGTTTGTTCACAAACTCTGCTCTGGGTCTGCAGCTTCTTGCTGCAGTAAGCATGGCATGGAGCCAATGTCCCATCCAGGCTGATGTTTGTTACACATAATTCAGGAATGGGACACTGGTTTTTGCTTAGGGCAAAACAGTTACCACTCCTGTGCCAATTCACAGCCACCACGAAATGAATGACTAATCTTTGAGAAAAACTGAGGTTACCAATATGATTGTTTCAGCATTCATCTTTTGAACTTCATGGTCTTCTTTATAACCTACATTGTGTTTGCACCTGCCCTTCCTCCTCCCATTCTACGTTCTCTGCTTTTTTCAAACACTAAGCAAGATATTGAGAAGAAAGCATATTTTACTACTAGAAAGGAATTTTGTGCAGAATCTGCTTCTAAAACCCAAATACATATTCATCTGATTGATAGACAGCATTCTGCACATCCTGGCCTGAGAAGCATTGTGTAAGAGTAAACAGTGTGAGACATAAGACCACTAGGCATCCACAGAGGAATAGTACCACCCCCCAGCACACTATTCCCTCCTTTGTTTCCAAAGGCAATCAATCATTTGTCAGTGCAAAACCTCCCACCTTTGCTGATTTTTTTCCTTTGCAGAATATATTAGTTAAATCTTCTACTTTGGAAGCAATCTCTGCCTGAAATGGTGTCCCCAATGAAACACAAATTTGTCATGCCCATTTAATCCTATAATGCTTATCTCCTTTACCACCTTTGGGGTGTACAGACTTTCACTATCATCAAAGTCCCAAGCCCTCTCTCCTCCATTTCCCTATTCTAATCCTATAAATAAATATTTGAAGAACAAAAAGGACTACTTTCCATGTGTGGGGGAAGGGGTTCCTAGGTGATTTTTGAAAGGACACCACTAAGCTAATCACTCGCCTTGCAGATGTGTGCCCATCTTTTCAGGCTTGCCAAAAGTTGCTTTCATTTGTGTGCTTTCATTTTGTGTCAGATTAACCCAATAAAGTGATTTGACAGCCAGATTCAGATCCAAAATGGGCTTGTTTCATAGCCTGCAAACTCAAATTATTCCCAGGCTTTTCATATGTCAGCTGCTGTAAACATGCGTGGAGATAACAGCAAATATCAGAGGTTTGACGGAGCTGACATTGCAGCTCTCAGCACCACTCCTTGAAATGTTTGAAGGTATCTTAGTAAGAAAACTTCATCTTTTTCCTAAAGAAAAAAAAGGCTTAATGCCTTGCAGAATGTTAAAAAGCAAAAAAGACTTTCCAATATGATTACTTACATGAAGCTGATTTAGAGACAAAATGCTCATGGAGGATATTTAACAAATGTGAAACATAAGAAATTTTGAAAAGCAGTGCATAGTTTCAAACTTTTCTGTACACTTCATTTTCCACACAGATTTCTTCCAAAATCCTGGCAAAATTTTAGACATTACTTGGAGGTGCAATGTCTAAATGGATATGCTGTGAAATCTAAGCATGGGCTAGACAAGATGTTAGAATTTGTGAGATCATTTGTTTCTGTTCACAAGGAATATTGATATGTTTCTCATCAAAATTAACTTATTGTTGTGTTGTAAACCTGGAACAAGGCAGGAAAGTTCATTCACTAAATTAAAAAATGAAAAACTCCCATTCACTTCAATGATCTCTGGATTAGACTTTTTTTTCGAGACACCAGTCATTGTAGAAGATGGTCCTACATGTACAGTTAAACAGCCACAAGAAAGCTGAATCACACTCTACCATTATTAGACTCTGTGAAGAAGCAGATGTGAGATAAGAACTAAAATAATGGTGCCAACTTCTTCTTTAAACTGCCTGTTTATGGTAATTTGAAAAGTCTGTGTCCAGAAAGTCTTACTTGACAAGTAATTAAACTAACTGTAAATACTAGCTGAGTTCTTCATAGACTGCTCACTTCCACACAAACATACACACACATGTACACTGTGTAATCTTGGATTATTTGTAACCCAAGTCAGACTGTGAGTCAGGGAAACCACAGCTGTAATACCAGGTAACACTTTGTCACATTAACCTGCAGTAAATTTCAGGAAGAAGTAAAACCTAAAGTCTTGAGTTCAAATAACTTTTTCAATTTTGTATTTTCCTTCACTATGAATCATAAGGTAAACTGATCTCAGAAAAGGAGAGAAGCAACATGCCATTTATTATACAAAGTATCAATTTCCAAACATGTTCCTTTCCAGCTGACCCGAGTTTGATAATTAGCCACTATTAATCATTAGTCAAGAAAGTCATGTCAGTCAGACAAAATAGAACTTCTTTATACATATTTTTCATGGACTGAATGGAAAGAAAGTAGAGAAAGCATAAAGTCTGCATTCAGTACTTTTCTACAGAAACCTAAAAGGACACCCCAACACAGTCACTTATCTATAAAGTATAATCCGTAAACTTCCAAGGAAAGCATTGAAGATGTGAAGCTTTTGTTATTCCTGAACATATTTAAATAATTTTCAAATTGTCAAACCAAGAGGAGTTACACATTTTTATGATAAAATTCCATGCCAAATGTGATGGGGTTTTTCTCTGTTAATATCTTTAATGCTCCAGCAAAAGCTGAAGTATTAGCCAATGCCAGAAGCCATGTCATAGCCAGCCCCTGCTTGTTTAAGAATAAGAGTGTTTTGGCTGCAATGTCAGTTTAAATGGATGTATAAATAGGATGCTGGGGCAAGTTCTAAATTAATCTCTAACTTCAAAAGTGTTTATTGTCAGTAAAATTAAGTCTATTTAAATAAAGGTGGTATACTTAATTCTGAATAGTCAAGGGATATAATTAATTACTTTTTCCAGGTTTTATATACAGAAGCAGATGTATTTATAGGAAAGCTGAATTTGTATTCTTGCTCTAAACACTTTTGTCTTCAGCACTTATCTCCATTTGAATGACATTAAATTGGAATCTGGTCAGACCAGATGTGTGTGGTGATTCCTTTCTTTTGAAGGGAAATTATTAGAAAAGGTTTTGAAAGTGTTGTGCTTTTTCATTTAAGAAATCAAAGCCTAAAAATGAGCAAAATACTTGCAAACACAAGAGTAGTGAGAGGAAAGAACATTAGACTTAGGAATTTGTGCATTCTCAAAGGGTTTTTCAATGAATTTTTTCCCTGGAATTTTGAAATTCTGCCATCTGAAAAAGTTAAAATTTATTAAGTGGAAAAATTTAGCGTCATGAGCATTTATAGTTATCCTTACTTAGCCTTGTGCATTACTAATTTCCAGCTCACTTTAATCAAAATGAACAACATCACAACAGACTCAAAATGCACCCCTGCAAAGCTAAGGGTGACAGAATTTATTAGTGTCCACAGGACACCTTCATAGTGTGAGGATCTTGTGACAGCAGTGAAGTCCAAATACTATTGAGAAATTATAAAAATTCCCCTCTTGAGAGAGAATTTTGCAATATTTTGGATATATATCCTTAAGGGCTGTATCATGACTTTCATATTTATTTTTTACCTAGCCTAGATAGCTTTGCGACGTCAGACTTGTGGTAAAACATCTTCTGAACTTTAGGTCTTTTTGTTAAAATTTTGTTGTTCTCAAACATACTAAAATCAAAGCTGAAGTTTCAGTACCACCTGAAGAAAGCTGATTGGAGTGCATGAAAATGTGGTCAAAAAATTGTAGATGAGTCCCCTGCAACATGAATCCACCATGGTTCTTAGGACGTTTTATGGAGAGATCATCCTTACCACATCCAGATAATTTTGGGATGCAGAAGGTTGATTCATATACTTTCTAGGATTTTTAGTACTTTCTTTCTGGAAGGACTTGCTTTAGGGACTACAGAGTCCTCCCATTCTTAACTTGGAGGCCACTTAAACACCTCAGCTCATGTCCTGAATAAGCCTCCTGGGGTATTTTCCACTTCAGTCCCTGCAACAGTGGACAGAATAAGGTGTTTGCCATCAACATCAGTATTCATGCACAAGTCTTTACATGGTTAACACTTAAAATACTTTAATACCATCCAAACACGTAGTTAAGCTTTAAAACTTGTATGTGGCTACTTAGGTAGTCTTGTTTCCCAGAAATGAGGAAGTGGGCAGATGAGGACCTTACACTTTGGGGTTGTTTGGAAGCTCAGTTTTAGCTTAGCAGTGTCTCATATTGATGCCTTGAGTTTTAACTTTTATATTTTTCAAATTCTGTACTGTTTAGTGTGTAACTCTGAAGTTTCTTGTAGCCTCTTAATTTCTGCTCTCTCATGCTAGGTAGACATAACAAAGCCTCTCTGGGCCTGCTCTTCAAGGACACTCAGACCATCCTAGGCTGAAAAAGCATAAATCAAAGAGCCTCTAAGGGGGGAAAGCAGAGGGGAAATTACATCATTAAACTGAATCTTTAATTGGAGAATTAACCCTGATATGCAAATGAATCAGACCTATAAAAGTGTGAAGAACTCTTGACCTGTGGTCCATCTTGGGATCCATCTTAGCAATAGCCTCTGGCTCCCCAAGGGTACCTTTGAAGGCCTTTCAAATAAATACCTACCTTTATTCCCTTACTCCTGTCTAGTCTCTGTTTTTAACTGGCCATTTCAGGCAGGAATATAATAATTTTGTAATAAAGGCAAGGCTGGACTTATATGTTCAAGGGAGAGCGATAGAGATACTGCAAACGTAAGAAAAGTATGGACAGCTTGGATGTACCATTGTTGTCACCAAAACTCTTATTTAAGGGAAATTTATTAAACAGCCTAAATCTATATATTTTTTGTTATGAAAAGTTTCATTAGAATATGGAATTGTTTCCCTTATTTTTACTATTTCCAAAAATTACATTATTTTTAATTGATTGAAAATACAAAATTTTAGTATTTTATTCACTGAAGAAGAGATGTTATTTTCATCTGTGGAGACTTTTCCCTCGCAGTAAACTGTGCCACAGAAACACACAGTGAACCCAAAAAGTCAGGGCCAAAGTACAGTTTTTAGAAATTTTTCTGCCTTAGCCATAGCTTGTAAAGATTTATAAGAAGAAAATTACACATCTTTTAATCTACTTTTCTTTAGGGATGTGTATAAAGTTGAATTTTTATTCTTGTCCTAAACAACCCTGTCATCAGAACCTGCTCCCACTTTAACAACATTAAATTAGAGTGCGATGTTTCAGTTGTAGCAAAACCTTTGTAGGTGGTTAATTTGTCCTTTCTGGCGTTGTAAAGACCAAGAGGATTTTTTTCAAAAATTTGTGGCAGACAAGTCAGTCCTACTATTTGGACTGCATGTTATAGACAGAAAGGTGATGTCAGCAGGTCCATATTTTTTGGTTTTATTCTGTTGTGTATTTAACTCATTTTGTACTTCTTAATCTACCTATGTGCTAAATTATAGGAGCATTACCTCAATGCAGATAATTTAACCTTCCTTGAGTTATTTTTGTCTACTATATACATTTTCAAGTGTTTAAACACTCTCTCAGAAGCCATCATGTGCAAGTGGTTAGCTTACTCTCCAGCAACTCTAATGAAAGGGCAGTCTGAAAAACGAGTGTCTCTTTCTTCTTGCAAAAATTACTATTAAAAAATGTCATGTTTGTAGTGTTACTAGAGGATCCTTTCTAGCAATAGTACAAAGGTCCTGTCATTGCTTCCTGAAGCAGCCAGTGATATTAAGCTATTTTTTTCTTTATTTTTGTTAATTATCTGCTCTTTTTCAAAATATATATTTTAAAATTAATAATTCTCATTACTAGCAATGATAATCTCTTGTATATATTGCACTTTCAAACTCAAAATATATCAATATGGTATCTTAAATTAACACTGACCAGCAGCAGCCTATGCCAGTGCTCAGAATCCAGCACAGGTGAAAGCAAGTAGTCCTGCTTCTCAACATTGTTCCACAGAGGCAAGGGGAGTGAAGAGAACAAGGTTGGATTTACTCCTTCCAGAATGTGCTTTTGAGTGTTTTGGCAGATGGAAGAGGGTCAGAATGGGTTTCATTGTTCAATTAACTTCAATGGCCACTCAAAAACAATTTGACTACTTAATTAAAGAAATTGTCTGTCCCCTCAGTATACACTGAATAAAGAAGGGACATTAAATTCAAGGTCAACCAGTCTCTTGGAATTACATCATGTAGTAATTAGCAGTTCCACACATCAGTGCATCTTTATTCAAAGAACGCAAAGAGCCTTATTTGGATTGATTGGTCCTACTTACGACATTTTATATGCTGAATTAGAAAAGGACTCTACATCTTGTGTTAAATTTTGGGAATAAAGCATCATTCTATTACCAATTCCCAGAAAGTACTTTAAAACCACAATAAATGTTAGTTTTCTAATATGCCTTAGCTTAAGATGTTAAAAATATATTTCTTTACATAAGTCAAACATTACAAACCATGTTAAACCTGGCTGTGGTGTATTAAAAACATAAAATTTTGAGCTGAAAAGTGATCTTCAGAATAAAGTTTTACTGCCCAACCCAGAAATCCATCCCACTGCCAACCCTTGCCTAGAATACAAGAAATTACAAAAAGATAGCATTCTACTTTAGTCAGCTTTTGCTGGGGAGACAATTTTCAGCTTTGTTTTGATAGGAAGTTCTCCAAATGGTTCATATTAACCACCAGAACTGCTCTGAACTCTGTGTGTTTATTTGCACAAACCCAAGATATTTTGTTCACTGAGAGTACTGACTGAAAGACAGCTTTACTGGTGGGTTTGAAGTGAAGAAGTCACATAAAGAACCTATTTCTCTGTTTTGTGTTAGATATCCTCCCCTGCATTCTCAGAAGTAAACAATCGTCACATGTGTATAGGGGAACTAAAACTAAGCAGGCACTTTAAAAGCAAGCTCACTTTGCTGGGTTCTGCAGGCTGACAAGATTTATCCAGAGCAAGACACATTTTTGTTCATCTCTTGCCTTCTTAGCCTTTTCTCCATACTTTAAGCCTAATTCACACATCAATCAACCATCAGCAGCCCTAAAAGATTTTAAAGTCTGTTTGTATGTATTCTCCAATTAATCTGCTGTACAGAGCACCTCATATATACCATATAGCTTATCTTTCCTTACAGAGGAACAAACCTAAAGGAATACAGTTTATCTTCTGATAAAGATGCAAGGTCATTCATGCAGGAACCTAGTATAGATCTGTTGAAAAAAGCAGCAGAATTCATAGAAGTTATGTCGAGTATCACTGAATAAGGAAGGTCTGCCTAAAATCTGGACTGTGGAAGACAGATGGATAAAATTATTTAAGATTTCCCACTGCTCTTTCCATAGACTTCCAGTAAGAAATTGGCTTTGAAGTTTCCTATTTATTGTCAGAGGCCAAGATTAACAGATTTTATTTTAGTTTTTGATAAAGACTTGTGGTGTTCTATGGATTTATAAAAATTTGTTAATATATTAAAGCAAATAAATAAATAGGTGTTGTTTTTCAGCTACAAGCATGATACAAATTTCAAGTATTACCTCGTATCAGCAGAAGCTCGAAGGATTATATAAACAGCTCTACTATGTAGACCAGGATTTCACTTTTAATTATACCCTCATCAGCTCTCTTCAGCAAAATAACTAAAGCTACACTGAAAATTAATACATGGAGTTACAAATTTCATCTTCATGCACTAATCCCCAGCAAAATTAGCTATGTGTGGGCTTGGTCTGCAGGATTTCACCCACAGAGTAACCCAAATCCAAAGAACAAAGATTTAGGAGAATCCAAAACACAAACTGTAACAAAGAAGCCACCAGAAACAAGCTTACACCACTCCTCTGGAAAGCCTTCCTAGAGCACAGCTGCAGTGACACAAGCTATTCATAACCCTCATTGTATGTGGTGCAGTTGTCAAGGGAATATGATGGTGAATCATATAATCATCCGAGTCATAGCAATGTAAGATTACCTTTTTTGTCTTTCCCAGGGGTTATCTCTTCCCTGCAAACCATCTTTTTGAATCTCTACTGCTTGCAGGAGAGCTGACATGAATACTTTCAGCTGTGTACAAATTGGAAGGAATGGCTCATGCTCTTGAAAGCTTCCAAATTTAGCAATATGACTCACATACTTTGATAATTTTAAATATCTTCATTATTTCTATCTCATTTCATTCTGACCTACCATACATAAATTAAGTAGCTATAACATTAGAGAGATCACTTCTAAAAACCTACAGCAGAAAAAAATATATTTAAGATAAGTTGACCAAAGAAAAGTAGTTTTTCAGCACTGAATAACTGTGAGGAGAGGGCAGTGGTAATGCGAAGTACAATGAAAGGCTTTTTTCATACTAAAAAGCAGTTCCAAAAATATGAAGCAGGTTTTAGACTATAATTAAAACTTACTTCATAGGCAAAATTTTCAAAATGTCAATACAAGATATTTCAAATATCTCTGCCAGGTTTTGCTTGTAGAAATGATTTGATTCCAACAAACTGATTTTTATGCCTCCAAGGTGCAGTTAATTCTAATAAGAAATTAAGACTATTTAATAAGTAACAATGGAACAACAAGAAGTACAAGGAAACAAAATTACAGATTTTTCTTACAGCCTCATCCTAGGTGTTCACCATGAAAAAAGTGATGAGTAAAATGCCTTACTTCCATTAGAATCTGCCCAACAAAGAAAATAAGACCAGAATATCAACTGAAGAAAATTCCGTCCCCAGATAACTATATTAAGAAATGTTAAGCCATTGTAAGGAAGGGAGACCACTGAATTTTACAGAGTTATTCTGCTAATACATCTTATAACTCTCTTAAACTTTGAAGATTTTAAAGTTTCTTTGGTTTTCATCTAAATTAAATACTTCATTAAATTATTCTTAATTTCTGATCTATTGGTTCAGAACTCCAGAGGGCCTTATTACAATTTCTGTCAGGATAACAATAATGAATGTTTTTCATGTTATTACTTGATACATCAATGGATTTAAACAATTTCTGCAATCTCACTTTGAAACACCAAGACCTATTAAAATATTAAGCTAATGGAACAAGCATCCTGGTCTATAAAGTGTTCAAACGGAGGGGTTTATCTTATTATTATGTGCTACAGCATGTACTTCCACTAAAAGGTTATAAAGCCCTGTAATTTGTCTTTTACTGAAACTGTTCAAAACACATCTAGCTTTTTATATATTTATAGCTGCCAATGAACTGGTAATGGTGTAGAAAATGAAATCCTCATATACTAATCACAGGTAATGGACAGTTCTTAAGGTGACCGTATTCCTGATTACAGTTTTGTAAGCTCAGAGATGATACTGCATTACCTCATGCTGCTCAGATGTGTCAGCTACTGAACAGATTTTAACTAGGAACAAAAAGCAAAGGATGTTTTGAAATGCAAATTTAGATCTCATATTTTCCTTCTGTGCTTACTATTGAATCTTTCCAATAAAACCACAAAGCATCACAGCCCTACTTAATTTCAAAGCATCAACATCCTTTAATTTAAAAAGGGGCTCAATTGTTATTTGTTTATGGGAAAGCTACAAAGACTTACATTATAACCACTCACTGAATAGGTTCCAAGCATATAATTTTGCTTCTGTACTTTGAAATGATGAGAAGTCCTTTCTGACTATGGAGATTGTAGAAGTATTTAGTGAATATTCTCCTTGTTTGGTATTCCCTTTTCTAGCATTTACTTAATAACAGCTAGTTAGATTCAACTTTGTTGTGGATTGCATTTTTTATGGTTATTGTTGTCCAATTCCAAGCCAACTTGCAGCAAATGTGCTCATATAGCATAGATAATTATGTGTGATTTTCTCCCTTAATGAAAGACAAATAATTTGGCAGTCTTGCCTCATATATTTTTTTCTATTTTGATACAACTCATTGTTTGGATTAGGTCTTTTTTAATACAGCTTTGCAAGCAGAATGAAATGTGTTTCTTAGATCAATTATAGCTTTTAATTCAAGGTACTGGTATTTGTATTACAGATTTGCATATGATCATTTATTTCTAATACTAATTATTATTTAATCATAATTATATAGTTCTTTGTTTACAAGCAAAATAATTTCTGTTATACAGGCAGAAAATTTTCAAAAAGAAACAGCAGAAGGCACATTTATAGCAACCAAATAGAATAAAAAGCAGTAGTCAGTTCTAATTTCCATTAGACCCTATTTCTTCTCATCAACAATCCTTAATGCAAAGAGACACAAGTCAGGGCAAGCCAGGACTGAACAAGGACAGAAATATTTATGTAATAATTTCTATTTTCAAATCAGATTGTATTTCAAGGTGTTAGACTTACAAATCTCAGACAGTTACAGTTTCACACCTTACAAAGGAGTGCTTGACAGAAGATAAATTTTTTAACAAACTAACACCTGTACAAAAAACTGTTTTCATGAATAATCTTCACTTCTAATTATTTAATTGTTAGGAGGAAGCTTAATATTCTGCCAGAAAAGTCAACAGCTCTCCTTCAGTGCTCTCCAGTGAGCATGAATGATGCACAAAGATGTTCAGCACCCCCCAGAACGACCAGACAAAAAAGATAACAATCAGCTTGACAGTCTTGGTTTTGTGCTCTAGCAATTTTTCTGCAAAAGTGGGACACCACAAAACAAGGAGAACAAAAGGGGCAGAGTGGTTTAGGTAGCTCAGACGGCTGGTACATCACCCTACATTTTCTTAGCTGCGGGAAAAGAAAGTTAGACAAGAAAAACAAATACTGAAAGAAGTGGAAGGCGGAAGAAATTAAATGAATGGGCTTCCAATTCATCTTTTAGTTAATGATCCTGGCAAAGATAAATTAAGTTATAACAACGCTGAGTTCCAATCAAAAGTAAAATTGTTGCGGTTAAGAAGTCATATGTGGAAATCATAAAACTAAACCCATGAAATTAACTATTTGCAAGCAAAATATATTTATGGGGAAATGGCAAATTTTAAAATAAAAAACTACTAATGTGTAAACCTCCATGTGACCACTATACCTGGTTTTGATGGTGTGCTTTTCTTTTGTCTGAACAAACTGAAGCAGATATCAGCATAATTGTGGCAGCAAAAGAAACATATCTACAGGTGACCGAGTGAATATGCAGCTGAATAAACCATTGGATTAGAGAACTGCTGTGCAGCAGTTTTTATACATTAAGTCAAGCTGTGTTGCTCTGACTGGGAAAGGGAAATTCCACATGTATCTACTTGGAACCACTGCTGAAGTAAAACACTTAGGTATGGCAAGGTCAAGAAAGAGTCAGGAAAAAAAAAAACCAGGAATAAGAGTTCAGTACTTGACCAACTAAAGGCTGTAACTCTCCTGGTAGCTAAGTGTAAGGCAGAATTTCCCACAGTGGAAAAGAATGAGATCAGCATGGACTAGGGAGAAAAATATCAAGCCTACAAATCTGATTAGAATTAAACCCAGCTTCCCATTGCCAACAGCCAAAATTAGCTGCCTTTGAAATAAACCATATCTATTCTGTATTTATTTTGTGAGCGTGACATTGTTGCAGAGCATAGAGAAGAGAACAGAAGGAAGGTACATGAAGTGGTGAAGCTGGATAGCAATGCAGAGTGCATTTCAGATGGAGCTGTACACTTAGTGCAGGTGGGGTTTTGTCTGTTCCAACTCTGCAGTAATGGCTTCTTTAAAAACTCAGGTAAAGAGTGAATGTGTCATCTAATCTGGAAGATTAGATGCATCTGTAATAGCAGATATGATAAATTGGATATTCAGATACAATGGCATGGTTTGCATAGGAGACTTTGGGAGACCATGTACTGACTTCATATATGACCTCACAGAAAAGTCCTGAGCACTCAGAAGAACTCTAAGGCATCAGGTCATTTCAGAATATAGTAATATTAGTGAAACTCAAGAAAAGCAGATAGGTAAGCAAATAGCTAAGGAAAAAAAAGAAGCATGTGTTGAGATGGTGAGAAGTCAGAATGGGCTTATGTATTGAGTCATATTGATTCCAGCAATTTTGTTTCTTAACACTGAGGAAGATTATAAGGACTTTAAGTGATTATAAGGACTCCTTATAATCACAACTGCTACTTGTCCTGAAATCTGGAATACTTTTAAAGAAGGATTCACTATATCCATATCATTTACCTTCTGCACAACTGAGGTTACGTCTATCTGCCCGTTAAACTTCAGGAAGGTAAAGGACTAGTTTTGCATGATCTATTGGTGTCCACATAAAAGATTTCATTATTATAGAAGAATTCTTATAAAGTCATTATAAATTTGCCATCAAAGAAGTTTACCACCACTTTTGCTGAGTAATTGATGCCATTCAAATTTGTTGCCAAATTTTTGAATATCTGAGACCGAAATGAGGATTGTGGAAAAACAAGAACAAATGTTTTCCAATAATTTTATATTTAGTATAATAATGCCTTGGGATATTCAAAAGCAATATATGTTTTCTCTGTAAACCAGGGAGCATAGATGAGCTTAGTCTGTTTCTGTTACTTCAATGAATTGGGCAGGTGTTTTCAAAGCTGGTATTGTAAAAGGCAAATAAAATGTGATGTGTCCTGTACAGTGTCACACTTGTTCCATCTAGCCTATCTGTCGCATACCATCTTGCAGATCTCCAATCGCAGCTTTTTTGGAAAAGCCTTCCCACCTGCTTTTCCCCTTTATCTTTTATCCAGCATACCAAAAAACATGTTTCTGCAATATTTCACTACAGTAGGTTGTAAGAGCTCTTTGCCACAGCTGCCAAAAACTTCATGGTTCCTCAAGCAGCTGAGCACTGATTTTGATTGAAGCATTGCTCTGCAACGGCAGCTGCATGGGCTCCTTTACCTCCAGTCCTGATCTGACATTAACCCTGGGACAAGAACAGCAGTAAGGCCACTCACATTTTCTGTTATGCACTAAAGACACAGCAGAATGTAGGAGGCAATAACCAGGCCAGAACACAATGCTTTCAGACAACATTTAAGGAATACTTGGATCTTGTGCCAGTTCTCTACATAATGGTAAATTTCACCTGCAGTGACTGTGAAAAACATTGTGAACTGGGCAGGAATGTGAATTTCCTGTTATCACTGTGAAGCACAGTTTTTCATTTAGCTTAAAAAAAAAAAAAAAAAGGAAAAATGAAGAATTTAAAAAAAGTGAATGTATGCTCTTTCTGAGATATAACTTTTCCCACTTAAAAGCAGAAGAATATGAAATGGTGTTCGCTCTACTAGAATGAATCCTTTATCCTCTGCAAGTCTTAAATGTTTAGGACGTCATCTCTCAAACTCAGAAAAATTATTGCACATATTAGGTTATAATCTACCTAATAATATGGAAGGGATTTACCCCTATTCACAGACAGCTTTTATGCTGCAGAAGAAGACAAATAGGGAAAGTAAAACAAATCCAAACCAGAACCTGTAGATTTAAAATTAAAAATGACCTGTTTTGTTACAAACTAAGCAGATTTAAAGGGAAGAGACTCCAGCTTTCAAGATGAAAAAATACATTTTTTTAAAATGTCCCTCCAGAAAATGCATCAGGAAAATCATGGCTCAAAGGCTTCTTGACATTCTTTTCCTTGTCTATTTCTGTAGGAAGATTTTTTTCTTCTCTTTGTGCAGAAAATCAGGCTTCAATTTTAGACACACAGGATACAGGAGGACAAGGCTGGGCATATTTTTGAGTCAGAGCTTCAAACTCATAATTTTTGTGATATTGGAAACAGGCCAATTGACTTTCCTTTTAGGGAAAACCTGGCCCCAAACCACCATCTTTGAACAAGTTTCCAGCTATTATTTTTATCTTGTATAACCTTTTTTATTTTTTTTTTAATGAAATTTTCCACCTGCTACTCAGAAGACTTCATATTACTGAGAAGCTTTTGTTCCTACTGTGCATTTCAAGTTCAAAGGTTTTTCAGCAAGTTTTACTGTACTGAAAAGGCTTTCCTTTAAAGATTGCCACATCATTGTTAGCAATATGACCTTGGGAGCTTTTCTTCTTGAAAGGTTGGAATGAAATTCCTGCACAGATATCCATAATGTTTTCAGACTACCAGACATGGAGAAAACAAAACTTAACTTTGACAATCACTTGATTTTCACAGTCCAAGGTTTTATTATCACATAACTTTTCTAGCTTTTCAAAAAGTACTTAAGTTTGTATGTGGCAAGTGGTTTTAAACCTCTGTGTCTATGCAAAGAGGAACAAGTGGAAGAAAGGCAAAGTCTCAGCACTTGTTCTTGACAGAAACAATGACCACACATTTGGTGTGTTTGCAGGACTGCTGGCTGCTCCTGAGCAGAGAGCAAAAAGTATTCAGGTATTCAGGAGAAAGGCATCCAACATTTTAGCTCTAGAAAGTCAGCAAATCCCTCTCTGAGTGTGAGTCCTCCCACAATTAATATTCATAGCCCAAGTACATTGAAAGTGTCAAGAAGATTTCCTTTCCATGAGCCAGAGAGAAAATGAAATTTTAACCTCTAAAGACTGCATAAATTCTTTCTGTCAAAACGTAATGGTAGTCTAAGAGAGACACAATACTTTATTATTCTATAGCATACTACTAATTAAGTGGTTTACCCCAAGCTGTTCTTCATGTATTTACTCTGTATTTCAAGAGTTTAGACCCTCAAGTTATCTTTTTTTTATTTAATTGTGAAGTCATATATATAAATATACATAACCTTACTGAAAATTCAAGAGAAATATTCTCACATATGCACTTAAAATGTAGATTTGCAATTAAATAATTCAGTCAAATCAAATTTCCTTACAAGAGTGCAATAAGAATTTGCCGTTAATTTCTATTTCTCTGCCAGACCCTATTATTCAGACTAAGCTGTTTTATCTGATGAGGATTTGCAAAAAAAAGGCATTGCATCTCAGAAGAAAATGGAAACAAAATAAATTTTAGATACACAAATGTTGCCTTACCATTTCTGGACTCAACAGAAAATCCAAACTGATTTTTTTTCAAACAGATATAAAGGGTAGGATTTTTTCACAGGATCTTGAGATTCTTAGACAATATACACAGCAATCAAATAAAAACACTGTTAAAAAAATTGTGCCCTTTTCCTATACCATTTAAACAGCCTCACTTTACCATATAGGCTATAAAGGAGGGATTTATTTGAATTAATCTTTCTATTTATTGCAGCCATCATTTGCAGCTATGACTGCTTTCCTCCTGCTTCTTAAACCAGTAGTTTTACTTTCTCAATTTGGCTTTCTAGCTGTTGAAAATATAAATACAAATAAGCTAGGTAACAAACAAGCTAGAAAAATGGTGTACCCAAAATGACACGGAACACAGAAGTTGCAGCAGAAACATAGCTGGCAAGACTCAAAAAAGCTCTCACAATACATTTTATTTGAGGCAGGGAGGGAAAAGTTTCCTTTTCCGTCCATTTCAAGAAAATGCAAATTTTAATGTACTGAGATGCAACGGAGTACAAAACTTCAATAAATTATAGTTACCCGTGAATTTGATCTATTCGGAAGCTAACTGATGCATATTGATTTTGCAGGTGGTTGTTTACTAGTGGGTGATGTTTTGTTATCACATCTAGAATATCTCAGACTCAGAAAAAAACTTTTGTTTCTGTTCCTGACCAATTTTTATCCTTTAAGATGTGCTACTGCTCTCTCACATAAACCGGAGAAATTGTAGTTTTCCAGTAAAAGGGAAGAATCCTTTCTCTCTCCTGCCACTTGCAGTCTCCAAATGACAGAGCAATGTAGTGGTGGAGCTGCACGTGCTCTAGAGAAGGTCTTTTCAGAGGAAGAACAGTACAGCTGGGAAAAGACAGACATGGCTTGCTAAGTTCTGGCACTCCCTAAACAATGATTAACAGTGAACATGTTACAACATAAAAAACTTAAGCTACACTAAACCAAAAAGTTGTGACAAAAAATAAAAACAAAACCCAAAAAAACCCCAAAACAAAACAAAACAGAACAAAACAAACAAACAAAAAAAAACCAAAAAAAAACCAAACCAAAAACCAACAAACCAACAGCTTCAGGAAGTCACAAAAAGCTTCTCTGCAGAAATATTCCCCTTTGACCTTAACAGAAGCAATTCAAGACAGACCCCATGGAAATTTTCTTTCATTTAAATTGTTTAAATAACACTACTACTCTTCAAGATTTAAGTAAATATAGCAGTTTCCCTCAATACATTTTGCTGCCACATTTAGTGGATTGGGAGAAGTTTTTTGTGGGTCTTAGTGTAGTTTACACTTGAGGAAATCATGTCATATTATCATTATAAAATTACAAATCAGTAAATGCACTTCATTTATGTTTATATGTGCAATGGAGTACAATGTAGGCATATTTCTAATTCATTACATCTTCTCCCATTCCCCTCAGGAACAGAAATAATTTTGCAGGACTGTAATTGCATGGCTCCTCACAAAGACAATAGCTGCAGAGAGATGTAGAAAAACAAGAATCAGAAGAGTCAGCCAACTTCTCGACAACAGTATTAACTTTTAGACTGTTAAGCTGTAGGAATCAATTTCAATTATGCAACTTTTAAGAGAAAATTATTGTATTTTCTTTACAATTCCCTGAAAAATTATGTATTTTGTATACAATATATGTGCATATATGTATTTTGTATACAACATATATATGCGTATATAGCTCTCTATATACATATATATACCCTATATAAATTATAAAAATGCACTGAAATACTTTGAGCAAATGCACTCATATAATCTTCTAGCTCAGGAATGCCATAACAGCAAGTTTTGATAGGAACGTTAGCAAATTATGTATTTCCTTGATAAAATTCATCAGATCAGTGCTTCACATGCAAAGATCCCCAATGTTTAGACAGTGACAGATTAACACAAACTAAGATAAATACCATGGTTAGTGTTATTTGTATTTGTACCATGAAGATTTCTAACTACTTTCTGTGAATTAAGGTCCTTTGAGTTTTCAGCAGAATAACTTCCAACATTTCAGAATGTTTTTCTTCACAGAAGAGTTAAAGTATTCAAATTTTATAGGGCTCTTATTTTCCTTTAAATTTCATAGAATCATAGAATCATTAAGGTCTGAAAAGACCTCCCAGATCATCAAAGCAACCTTCAACCAAACACTACCATGTCAAAAAACCATGTCACTAAGTGCTACACCCAGGTCTTTCCTTGAACACCTACAAGGATGATGAATTTACCACTTCCCTGGGCAGCCCATTCCAATGCTTGACCACCCCTTCAGAGAAAAAAAGCCTTCCTGATGTCCATCCTGACACTTCCCTGGCACACAGCTTGAGACAGTCCTGTCCTCTCACTGTTTGTCTGGGAGAAGAGGCCAACTCCCACCTGGCTATGCCCTCCTTTCAGGCGTTTGTACAGAGCAGTAAGGTCTCCCCCAGCCCTCCTTTTCTCCAGGTAAACACCCCCAGCTCCCTCAGCTGCTCCTTACAGGACTTGTGCTCCAGACCCTACCCCAGCTCCACTGCCCTTCTCTGGACATGCTCCAGCACCTCAAGTCCTTTCTGAAGTGAGGGACCCAGCACTGGACACAGCACTCGAGGCATGGCCTTGTCAGTGCCCAGTACAGGGGGACAATCTCTGCCCTGGTCCTGCCGGCCACACTGTTGCTGATACAGGCCAGGATGCCCTTGGCATTCTTGGACGCCTGGGCACAGCTGGCTTGTGTTCAGCTTCTGTTGGCCAGCACCCCCAGCTTCTTTTCTATCAGTGGCTTTACAGTACCTTTATCTCAAGCCTTTAGCACACTCTGGGGTTCTTGCGACGCAAACTTCTGACCCAGCACCTCACCTTATTGAATCTTATCCAGCTGGCCTTGGCTTATCAATCAACCTGTGCAGATCACTCTGCAGATCCTTCCTACTGTCCAGCAGTTCAACACTCCCACTAGTGTAATCTGCAGACTTACTCGGGGGACATTCAAACCCCTCATCCAGATCACTGATAAAGATAATTAACAGGCTTAACCCCAACACTGAGCCATGAGGAGCACCACTGCTGAGCAGCCTCCAGCTGGAGGTAACTCCATTCACCATCACTCTCTGAGCCCGGCCATCCAGCCAGTTTCTAACCCAGGGCAGAGTGCCCCTGTCCACTCCATGAGCTGCCAATAAGACTTGATCTGCTTTCAAAAAATCCCACGTTCCTCAAGCAATCAGATATCATCTAAATAAAGACTTTTCTCATCTCTCTAATAAAGTGCTTCAGTAAAGCAGTAGTACAATATAATATTGAATACACTAATAAAAATCCAAGAAAATCTCTGCAGTTTTAATTTTCTAATCAATTTTTCTAGGCTAGAAAACCATTTATAATATAAAGATTAATCCATAAAAGGAAAGCTTAGGGTGTTCTTATCTAGGATCCACACATTGTGTTTAAAATTTCAGCTACATGTACTAAAGTAACATAGCGTTTCTAGCTGGTCATCTAAAAGAAAATAGTGCAGATTCTTGTCACAGTGTACAATATTAATTGTCTTATTTTCTGTAAGTATTTCAACCTGGAAAAAAAGTTTTCTTCCTGTCCAAATAAAGGTCAGCTGGAGGTGAAGTTGTGCAAGTTACTTGTCAGTTGTTTTTATGGGCACTCTGACAACCGTAATACAAACAAGGCAGAAATATGTTGATTTAGTCTTTTAGTAATATTCATAAAGAAATTTACCAATGGTCTCTTTGTGCTGAGAGAGAAAGCAAGCCTATTTCCATTGCACCAGGTTATATGGTATTCATAATATTTCTCATCCATTCACACGTCACAAAACAAAGTAATAAAAGGCCTGGCATATCATACAGGCGTAAAATAATACACTGTGATGAAACTGTAGCTGACAGGTTTTGACACCACTAACTCCACAAAGATAGCGCAAAGATGAAAAAATCATGACAGGAAATAGGCATAAGAATATATAACTCTGTGCCTTGAGAAAATAGCTGTTTAAAAATTAAAAGAACAGTATCTTCATATTTCTTTCTTATTACCAAACAGTGATCAAACCTGCCTGATACCTTTTGCAAGAAAAAGAAAAAAAAGCTATACACATTGCTCCTACTATAAATAAAATGGATTTTTCTCTATTTTAGCTCTTTTCTTATATTTATCTATAATTTCCTATATTTTAAAACTCCTTTTGCTTTTCAAGTCATTCATGGAACAAATATTTTATAAGAATGGCGTTTCTTAAAGGAACTAAAGGATGTAAGTTTTTTAGTCATTTACCACAATTATTGAATAAACACAAATGGATGGACTTAAAGTGTTTCTGCATTTGACAGATGCTTAGTCTCTACTCAAATGTTCACTTATCTTTCATATCATACGAAAGCAGAAGTACATCAAACAAAGTCTGACTATATGACAGTTCTTTTCCCTCCAGAAAGAAAATTGGTTAATAAAAAGTGCAACTCCTGTGATCAGACAAATATCTAATAACTCTAAAAAATAATAAGCCTAAAATAAATCTACAATCTTGTGTCTATAGAAATGAAACCTTTATAGTACAATAAAAGATAAAATATGAAAATAACTGTAACTCTTCTGTAGAGTGTTATCACTGATGACTTATATCCAGAAAAATATTTCAAGAACAGGAATATTTCACAAGTGTGATTTTGAATAATTTTCACATGATAAATACATGTGAAAACTGTTATCTAAATTACTGACAATATGTACTGCTGAATTTGTTGACTTTTTATATAAGTAAAGGCATATGGATATACACAATTATGCTTCTGTGTCAGATTAAAAATCCTCTTTGGAACATCAGTACATTTTTACAATGAAAGCTATGTAGGCTGAATTAGCTTTAACCTCAGTATCTGGAGTAAGGAAAACCGCATAGACATAAAATAAATGTTGCAAAACCTTCCTCAGAAGGTGAAAACAGTTTTTGTCTTCATGGAACTTCAGACATAATATTTCTAATACCAAGCCTAGCAATGAAAAGACAGCCTTATGTGGTTCTTTCAAAAGCCAGTTCACACACAGATTTCTCAGAAAAAAATACTAGGCACTAGTTGTTTAGTTTTGCTGACTTGTAGCATCTGTGTGCTTGCAAAAAGTGAAGAGAACTGAAAAGGTATACAGGAGTTCTTTCCCTATTTTCAACTTCCCTTGTGTCTTCTGCTGACTTTATAAATTCTGAAAATCTTTTTTCAAAACTACTTGATGTGAATACAAAGCTTGATTAAACTAGAATTGCTTAAATGTTTGAATAGCTGAGAGCTTATTCCAAAATGAAAGTAAGACCCATAGTTTCTTTGCAAAGGTGTCTACTATCCATCATAGTGTAACAATAATCTTGGTCACAATACCTGCTACTCCAGAAGGCCTGCTACATGTTGAAACTCTGATTGGTTTCATATATTAGACATTTTGGCTTGGCTTTGATATTTCAGCCTGATAATGAAAGATTGGTAATTACAGTTTCTAGACTGTGCTTGTAGGCAGAGGCAAGTCATTACAGTAGGTTAGCAGAAATTTGCACCAAATATACGATAATAGAGTGCAGGTAAATATAACCACACCATTTTCACTCTAATTGTCTTTGTTGTTTAAGAAAAATATGGTGGCTATAATTGAAAAAAAAAATTGAAAATTTCTACATTGAGAAGATGCAAGAAGAAATAAAAAGTCAAAACATAAAAGGGGAAAACCTGATTTTTTATGAAGAGCAGTGAGTGAGGAGAACAAGCCTTCCTTGAACACACACTTCTGTGGCTTGTTACAGACACTTTTTTCTACCTCTCATCATTCACATTAGAAATTATAAATTTCAATCAATTTTACACAAATGGATACAAAATATGTGTCTTGCCTGCTGTGGGACCACCCCACTGCCTGCCCTGGTGAAGCATCTTCAAAACAGAGAAGGCTCACTTGAATAAATTTCTAACTATAAACTGAACAGGATTGAGACTTAAGGGGTGAGATGTTTCCCTGCAATACAGGAAGATCCCAACTTAAGGTGATCCTATGTGAATCTATTGCAGTATTAATTTTCCATCTTTGATTGTAAAGAAAAACTGATAATGACTTGTTAAATTTCTTATTCTGGCTGTATGAAGATTCACAAATGTCCCTGAAAAATCTTTACTCCCTTCTTAACTCTTCAATATTAGTGCAATGACTGTCTTTTACCACAGCTTTTTGTTATAATCATAGTCAAATTTCTTTCTGAATAATTGATTAAGTTAATCAGTATTCTAGATTAATAATGTCTTTGATGATATTTTAAGAGCATGTTTCTCATTAAATATTGTGGAAAAGGTTTTGTCTTGGATGTATTATGGAATAACTGAGACAACAGAAAAAAACATCAGTGGAAAAACAGCATAAGAGTCACGGGGATTGACAAGACAACTTAAACTCTTGTACTCAGCTGTACATTCCTGAAAGGATGTGTCTCATCTTCTTAACTTTTCAGTACGTATATCAGTTAATGAAGTAGACACAGTATGCTTTTGGCAGGCTTGAGTCCTGGAAAGCAAAAAAAAAATGCTAAGAGAACTTGTGCTTGTGATCCCTGTCACTGTTAAACTCTGCTCAATATCTCTGGGGCAGGTAAGAGAACTGTTGACTGAGCACTGCAGAAAATAGGCTGACATCTCATGTGTAAGGTACATTCTGAAAGGATTCTTCAAACATAAAGCAAAGAACCATTCACTGACATCTATGATCCTCTATGGCTAAGTGAAAAACTGCCAGAGAGGTGCAAGAGCTTGTATTTGCTAGCTAGATGCATTTAATACTGCTCAGAATACAAGTGTTCTAACTGGTGTTTTCTAATGTCAAGGTGATCTCCCTGGAGTTTTCTGTTAATGGCACACAATGAATACAATTCTGCCCACTGCAAGTGAAATAATGAAGTGTATTCATGGGGTTAAAAGACCAGCAAGCCTGGTAAATCTGTTCGTTGACTACCTGGACAGAGCACAACAGATGTGTAATGAATAGACAGTGTAGAGAAGAGAAATGAAGCATTGGTAACATATTGGCTGAGGAGGGGGGAGGGGAAAGGAAATCCTCCAGATTTCTCCTCTCAAAACCTGAAATTCCAGGGTCCTCTCCTAAAATATTGTCTGGAGACTGTGAACTATGTTTCCCAGCCATATCTCATTATCTACAAAGATATGCAGCTCATCGTCACTGAGGACTGACAGTTTGGGAACACAGCACAACAGAAGAGAAGGTAATTACAAGTGACAGTCTCAGCTACAAGGAAAGAACCACTCAACACTTCCCATTTTTCAGGAAAAAAAAAAACAGTGACGCTAGAAATATGCAGATACCATGAGCAAGAAATCTTGACAACAACCTCCCTTTTTATTACAGTACAATTCTCAGCTGACTGTAAGTTAAAATTTTAGATCAGCCTTGCAGTTTGCACCTAATCATTTTATTCTAAAGACTTTAGAGAAATTCAGCTTTGTGTGCCAGACAGCTCACTACACATAAGTACACCCTATGCTAGAAAACCTTCCCAGCTGTTGGACAAATTATTTGCTTAAAACTGAAAAATCCTGAATATTGCTATTTAGCAAATAGTTTGGAATTGCTCTAGAATTGTATTGCTATTTAAATGCATATTATAAGCACTTTTTTAGAAGTATCAAGGCAGCTATATACCAAGGGATTTTCCAGTCTTCTAGTACTTACACAAATTTGGAATGCAGCCTCCACAAATAAGCCCCTGAGATGTATAATGCCATTCTTTAAAAAACTGCTTCTCTAAATCTTTATCTGGCAGAATGAAACTAAATACAACAGAAGCTAACTGGTTAGTTATTTCCCCCCGTTTAAATAAATAAATAAATAAATAAATAAATAAATAAATAAATAAAAGGCTGTATCTGTTCCAAAGTGAAACACAGACTCTTCTCAGCACTTATGCATATTAAAACACTGGTGGCCAGTGAAGTAAATGTGTCAGTCTACTCAGTTTAGTTGTAGCCACAGAGTAAAAAGATGCATTAACAATATTTATTGCAACTCAAAATGACACTTAGAGGACAAAAGTCAACGCTTTGCTGGAGGCAGTATCTTATAATTTCCAGTAAATGAGCACATGATTAGAGCAGAATAAATGAGAGTCATCCATTGCCTCCATAGTTTTGGAATGACATAATTACAAGCAATTAAGGGAAGTGCATGCAATAGTCAAAGAGCTTTCTCAGCAGCCCAGCCCAAATTATGGAAACAGAATATCACCATTGCCAGACAGTCTCTAGATGAAACACGTTTCTCTGATCCTGTCTTCTTTAGTACAGCAAATATTTAATTGTTAGAGATAGAAATAAATACACTGTTTAGCTTGATTCAAAGATACTAAGGTGCCATAATAACATGAGCAATGTAAGAACTTTAGGAACAGAAAATAACCCTGTGGTTATGGTTATAATATTGGTTATAATTTTGACATTATTTTTCATAAATGGTATTGGTATTGGCAAACAAGGTAATATTTCTCCATGGAAATAAGTGCATAATTCAAGATAAAAGGTGCATTTTCTGTGCCTCTTCAAAAGAATATTAAATTCTAGAAAAAAAAATTATTTATACAAAATTTTTGTCAGGTTGATGTACTAAACTAATACCTAGCTAGCTCTTGTGCAGTACTTGTCATCAATGGATTGGTAAATAGTTCTTTTCACTTAACATGCAATTAATGAATGTAATTTCAAGATTGTATAAATCCTGCCTTGGATGTAAGAGAATGTTTTAACTGTTTTTAGAGGTAAACATAGTTTTGTACCTCCTCTGCATTAAGATTACACAAAAATTGGGGTAGTATTTGACCATGAGAGTTCTGCAGCACAGTAAGAACATGGCACTGAACACAGACATATTTCAAGGCTCTCCAAGTTTGTGATAGGTGGATTTGTCACAGTATCTTGTGAAAAAAAGCTAATTAACAGTGTACTGAAATGTGGAGGATGAAGATATAAACAATACCCAAGCACTAACATGAATAATAAAGTGGAATAAAGAAAAAAAATTATTATGTCATGTGGAGCATGTCTAATGAAATATTCAGCCAACAGAGTCTGAGTTTATACCTGGCTCATGGATCTTACAACAGATAAAGGAAATTTAGAAATATAAGCTTTTATGGTATTTCTATTAATGTTAAAAAAACAGTCAAGAAGAAGGACATAACAGAATATTCTGCATGGTAGCAGCAAGGGTTGTCATGTAGGCTCTTGAGCATATGTTAACAGAAAGCCTTAAAATTGAATATTGGAAGACTTGACTGATGAACTACTGTTCTTTAGATTCAGACTTGGGGAAAAAATGAAGTAGAAAAATAATTGCATAAACAAAACCTTGGTAAAATCATACTTTCAATATTTTACTGTCAGACTTCTGATAGCAAGAAATCAAAAGAAAGACAAAGTAGTTTGAAACACGAAAACAATCACTGAAGCAAAGTTAAGGACAGAAGTAGAGCATAATAGAGTACTAAGGCCTTCCTGGACATCATACCACTAAGCAGAGAATTATGGAATTTGATTGGGTTTGGGTTGGAAGAGACCTTAAACATCATATCATTCCAATTGTCATGCCATGGATAGAGACCCCCTTCACTAGAACAGGTTTCTCAGAGCACCGTCCAGTCTGGCCTTGAACTATTGTCACATTATTATTCTTAAAGAAACTAAAATTAAGAGGAATCCTGGCAGAAAATTCTTCAATGTATGAAATTCCATTATCAGATAATGAACAAATTTAGGTGTTGTAGATCTGTAATATTGAATAACACTCAGAGACGTAGCTAAAATATAAGAAAATAATTGTTGACGGGGTTAGCTAAGAAAAAAATTTCTTTATCGTTCAACATTCCTGTACGAAGATTTGTCAGTGGAGCACAAAAATTTATGCAGGAAATATAAAGGAAAACCAAATTATAGTTACATTGCATGCTGTCAATATTCGACCCCTAATTTTTATTGCAAAGATACCAAAGAACTTTTACTTATCATAGGACCGTGGAATGTTTAGGGGTTGTAACGGACCTTAATGATCATCTAATCCCAACCCCCTGCCCCTGCCATGAGCTGGGACATCTCCCAGTAGATCCCATCTGACCTGGACTTGAACTCTTCCAGGGCTGTGGCATCCTCAGCTCCTCTGGGCAACCTGTGCCAGTGCCTCACCACCCTCACAGTAAAGAATTTCTTTCCAATATGTAACCTAAACACAACTGGAATAAATAGAAAACCAATAAATGTTTTTGCTGGGGCTTTAGCTTTGAGCTTCCATGAATTAATTTATTTCAAAATTTTCTCTTATTACATTGTTTCCATCTACTCTTCATGTTAGCCCCAGATCTGGTATTTTGTAGCTTCTTTATAAACTTTACTGCAGTGAACTGTTTTATATTGGCCCTCTTTCTCTCTCTCTGTTCCTCCACCAGTATTACAGCTGTCAAAACCAGCCACATTAATAATTGATATGACATGTAGTGTAAACCAAAGCTGCAGGCATGCAAGCCACTGGCCAAAATGGATAGTTGCCACTATTATCTTTAGGTCTGCATTCAGCAGTTTTGTTCTGAGTCAGCTTTCTGGCTGGCTTTGTTTTATGATGGACAGCACCTGTTCATCTCACTCTTGGACTGTATAATCCTCCAATATATTTTTCCTGATGAGGCTTGTAAACAGTGATAATTATACAGGTAAATTAGATCAGTAAGGAGTTACTTCTATAACTCATTAGCTTAAATAAATATAAAGGTTTTACCAAGCTGATGTATTTAACACTATAAAAGTCACTGTATTCTTAAGGAATTTCAGAGAAAAGTATGTTAGCAGAATTTTTAAAACTAGCCTGTTTCTTACCAGTCTTTTCTTGGTAGATCAAATACATGTAAAAGTAGCTTAGAGACACCACAGCTCTACCAATTTGGCAAACCCTAAATTTGCATCTGTCTAGTTCAACATCTTTTCCAACAAATTATTTGGACCTACCTTTATCATCACTGTCAGAATCCAGATAAAAAGTCGTTATGTACCTAGAAAGGTAAAGTACTTTAAAAGAGAAAGTTGTCACACACACATCCTACCCCATGTCACACATACAAGTAATTTTTAATATATACCAACATATCAACATGGCTTAAAGTTTTGCTCAATATCACAGAATCTCAGAATGGCTGAGATTGGAAGGGACCTCCAGAGTTCATCTAGCCCAAACCACTCACAAAAGCAGAAACACCAATTGCCCAAGGCCATCCAAAGACAGCGTTTGGAGGTCTCTCATATGCAATAAATATTTCCTGATACTCAGAGGGAACCTTATATATTTTGGTTCATGCCCAAAGCTGCTTGTCCCATGACTGGGAACAGTGAGAAGGATCCTGACTCCATCTCCTTTGTACCCTCCCTTCAGGAATTCACATATATTAATAAAACCCTCCCTGAGTCTTCTCTTCTCCAAGTCAAACAATCCCAGTTCTCTCATAGGAGAGATACTTCAGGCCCTTCATCATCTTCATGGCCCTTCACTGGACTTTGAAACTGGTCCAATTAAATTTCTTTCCAGCTAGGTGGCCTCCAGCATATACTGGTGCCTGGAGATTTTCTCCCCAGATGCAAAATGTTACATTTCCTTTTGTTGAACTTTATGATATTCCTGTCCTCCCACTCCTTCAGCCTGCTGAGGTATATCTGGAAAACAGCATGACCCTTTCCAGTGTTGTGTCTGATACAAACTTACTGATGGTACACCCTGCGACATCATCCAAATCATTAATGAAAGTGTTAAACAGGACTGGATCCAGGAATATCCCTTGAGGTACACCACTAGTTTAATCAAAGCTGGTTAGTTGGTCAAGCATGACTTCCCTTTCCTGAATTTCCTTGTCCATCAAGTGTCTAATGGTTTTCAGGATTAGATGTTCCCTCACCTTTCCAGGATGGAAGGGAGGATGGCTTTCCTGTAGTTCCTTGGGTCATCTTTCTTTGCTCTTCCTGAAAGTAGGATTCACCATGATGAATCAATCAGAGATTATCAAAATGAGCTTGCAATCACACCTGTCCTTATCAGAGTCCTTGGGCTTATGTATACAGAATTTGTTTAATTATTCCCTGACCTGATCCTCTTCTAGCAAGAGTAGATCTTCCTTGCTCCAGCCTCTGCTTCTGGTCTCTGGGACCCCTTACTCCTGACGGCTGGGAAGCAAAGACAGAGTACCTCAGAATTTTCTGTCTTTCACAAGCAAGTCCCCCATCTCATTGAGCAGTGGGCCCACATTTTCCCAAGTCTTGTTTTTATCACTTGTGTATTCTAGAAGCCTTTCTTATCTTGTGATCTCCTAGAAAGATTTAAGCTTGTCTCATGTCATCAGTGGATATCTGAATTTGGGTAGGAACATTTTTCACATGCAGCCTCCGTTTGTTTTTACCTTACTTTCTGCTCATTGGGATGGATTGCGCTTAAGCTTGTAGAAGGTTATCCTTGAATAGTAAACAACTTTCTTGGGGTTTACTTTCCTCTGAGGAGTCCTTAAAAATGATTCTTCCAAGCATCTTAGAAGATGTCAAACTTTGTTTCCTGAGGTTCAGGTTTGTGAGCTTGCTTGCCATCCTTTTCCCTTCTGGAGCTCCTCCTTTACTCAGCACACATCACTGCAGCGAAGGCTGCCT
The DNA here is from genome assembly GCA_020086605.1 of Lanius collurio. Taxonomy (NCBI): domain Eukaryota; kingdom Metazoa; phylum Chordata; class Aves; order Passeriformes; family Laniidae; genus Lanius; species Lanius collurio. The sequence goes on from JACBWW010000028.1 coordinate 4,200,472, forward strand.
CTGGTGTTTGCACACTTCTTGCTGGGGAGTTTGTGGTCCAGCTCAGCATCTGTCCTTGCCAACTTCTCCATCACTTGGCAGAGGAAGTTATCATCAATGCACTCCAGGAACCTCCTGGGTTGTTTATGTGCTGATGTGTTGTCCTTTCAACATTTATCAAGGTGAGGACACCCATGAAGACCAGGACCTTCAAACTTGAGGTCTGTATGGAGTCTGGACTACTTGTTCTTCATGGTCAGGTGGCCTGTTGTAGACACACACTATAATGTTACCTTTGTCTAATCCTAACACATAAAATATCCATTGGCTCCTCATCCACCACTAGGCAGATTTCCAAGACCTTAAGCTGCTGTGTCGCAGAAAAGTAGCTCATCTCCTCATCACACTTTCCTGTCCTTCTGAAAGAGCCTGTATCACTCCTTAGCAACATGCCAGTCTTGGGGGCCAACTCACTGTAATTCCATCATCCCAACAAGAACATAGTTCTGCAACTGCTATATATGTGAACATATACACACACATGTAAATACTGGCAATAGGAATGCTCTTTACTTCTGATTTTCCTCTGTCATTGCTGTTCAATTCATCACCCCCTCTGGAAGAATTTTCACGTAAGACTTATTTCAAACAGATTCCCTCCTGTCCTGTCTCTGGTGGGAGAGAATNCACGTAAGACTTATTTCAAACAGATTCCCTCCTGTCCTGTCTCTGGTGGGAGAGAATAGCAAGGAAACTACTGAGAAATCAGTGCAAAGTGAAACATAAAAATATATGATTAACTGCTAAGAAATAAATAAACAAAACAGCAAATTCCTCCCTCACGCTGTGCCCCACCCCACCCCCCTTACCCCTCGATGTTCAAAACCAACTTAAATGTAATTCAAAAAATTACACCAAACTATTCTCAGGAGCAAATATCCATTCAAGAAAATGAGGATGAGACTGCTGATTTGGAAAAGGCGCTAGCACTAAACATGTGCAGAAGATTGGGGGAACTCCTGCTCATCTAGTTAAGAAAGGAATCTGAGAGTATTTTCTTTCTTGTACTTTTTTCCTAGACCTTTAAAAACTATATTGTAATGCCTAACAAATGCTTTAAGTAAATAATACAATATTACAATTTTCTCAGTGATGCCAAATATGTTACATACATTGCACAACAAATAAAAAGAAGTAGAAAAGTGCATGGGCTATACATTGCAGAACCCTCTTTAAACATGATACAGCTAGAAACAATAGTGATGTGATGATACCAATAAGGCAGAGATTTGGTAAGATGGCAGCAGATAAGTCTATACTGTACATTAGACTCTGTCCATAACATTTGCTACAGTTCTGATCTCAGTTTGCTGGATGGAGAAAGGTATGTTTAAGGTTACTCCCTTTGAGGAAGACACTGCCTTAAGATGAAAAGACCCACAGTGCCTCATCATACAGGCTTGACTGTGAATATTAATTTCTTGTCTATGTGTTTCATAAGAAGTTCAGTTTGCCAGAACAATCCATTTTACACACACACAAAAAAAATCATTACTAAGCATCAAATTCAAAAGGTGCTATATGTTTAATCCTTGTGTATTGATGCTTTGCAAAGGCATTCACTAACTGGTGAAAAAAACATGACAAGTTTCCATTGCAACAACACAACAAGAGCTCCAACAGCATTAAAACAATGTGTTTTGTTCACAGTTATGTTTTTTCTCATATTGAGGAAGCTTTTGGAAGCCAAGTTGCAGTTGTCAGTTGACTCAATGTTGAGTTTCTGTCCACATGACCATGAAGGAAATGAGCTGCCATATCCTGAATATTAATACATCTTTCAGTGCTTTGGTTAGTAAATATTTTTTCACACTTTTTTCAAATCTGCAAATGTAATTTCAGGAAATGTAGTAGAAACATAGGCTGTCGTACTAAACAGTTGCATTTTTTCCACTTTCAAGTAAATGTTGTAAAACTTAAATCACTTGTAAATCTAGATGCAAAGGAAAGGCCTCAAAAATTGTTAGATAATTTCTCATGTCCTATAAACTTCAACTCTTGATATTTGCCAAATGTGCCAGAAGTATTGAAATGTAAATTAAAAAAAATAGTAATCTGGAGATGTTGTCTGTCATTTGAAACCAATATTAGTGTTAAATTGCACCAAGAAATTAACTGACATTATTTTAATAGCTGTATTAAGCACAGAAACAAATCTAATTTCTTGCAGGTAACTCAAAGAGTATGTCAGAAAACTTGGGCTTAGAGTGCTGCATTCCCTTGTGTTTCACATTATTCATAACTTCCTTGTTTCTTTTGCCAATCTGTGGGTTACTTATGAGACAGATGGAAACCCCGGCTTTAGGTGCACACCCTTATCAGGGTCAGGTCTTACTGTAACCCTTTCCCTTTTAAAGGAAGCAATCACATGCAGACAAGAAATGGGGATGGAAATTCCTCAGGTGTAGATATCTCTAAATGTTCCTCTAATGCTTGTTGCCAATATGCAGTTGATAACTTTCTCCTGTTTAACTATGACAGAAGTTATCTAACGCATCTCTAACGGTGGCTAGTTGAGCAACATTTATCTCTAGCAAATTTTAGGCTGTTTTGGCACAGATTAGTTGGGAGTCTAATGCTGGTGAGAGCTAAGTACAAAGTGCTGGCATGAGGTTGATTTTAAGCTATCTCCTACTCTGGTAACTCAAAACTTGAAGCATTACATCACTTTCATTTTTAAAGCACTAGATTTTTAGTGAAGACAAAGATAAAATGTTTCTTGTCTTCCTTTGTGCTCTGGTAGACTTGCATATTGTGGCTGTGACCTGACTGACTGTGATAAGAGTTGTGTTTTTTATATGATGTTAAATAATTAGGCATTGAATTAACTTCTGAAGAGGTAAAATTGCAATGCCTGCCTTTTCTAGGCTAAGAGCTGATAGTGCTGCTGGAGGGAAAAAGCCTTTACCAATCCCAGTGGAAATGGCCTTGAACTCAGCTGATCATTAAGTGAAACAGTAAATGGAAATTACTCAGTAGCTGAGCTGCTAGAAAAGGACATTAAAGAGCAACAAGGATTTTTTTCCCCCCTTTTCTTGCCTTGCTGTTTGAGGGTTGCTGAGCAAGAAACTTGGCAAAGACATAAGCAAGGGTCATCCTGAGCTCCTTATTTATCAAATCCATTCTCTAGAACAGAGGAAAATGGAACATTACATTGGTGTGTGTATATACATATATATATACATATACGATCTTTGTTGATAACAGAGACAGACGAGAGAAGGTTAAAGCCCCAGTATAAGAATTTTTAGGTAATTTTTCATATTCTGAGATAAAGTTTCTTCCAAAGTTGTCATATCTTAGCACTATCAGAGTACTTTTCTTTATATTATTTTCTGGAACAAATTTGCTTAACATCAACACAGCCTGACCTGATTTTTTGCCTTTATTAAGGTCTAGATCAACCAAGCCTTAAAGTTAACACAAGCAAATTTTCACTTTTACTCTCACAGGTCTGCCCTTGTCTTCTTGGATTTTAGTGTGTTTGGATTTTGGTGGGGTTTTTTTTGTTCTTGTTCTCTTTGCATCAGATCAAAATACATTATTTTGTTTCTGTGGGAAAAGATGATTGGAACTGTGTCTTGTCTGGCCAAAGCCACCAAGGAGAACAGCTACTAGCACCCAGCAAGGAGTTTAGAAGATGTGGCAGAGCAGAGGGAGAACTGAAATTTATCTGAGTAGTTGCCTTACTGTATTCTGTGATTTCCTTTTTATTGTTAATGTGTGTTAGATTTGTCTCCCTTGTAATGTTAATATAAATGTTGTATTTTAGAGTATAATCGTTGACTTCAGGATGAGTCCATTATCTTTTCCTTAGTTGAGAATCAATAGATGCAACTATTTTCCAGTAAGATAATTCAGGATGATATTCAGAGAAGGATCTTCATCTAGTGTAAATATTAAAGATGTTGACAAAATTAAATTTTATTTTCTTTGCTTTCAGCAGATATTTTCCTCAAAAACGGATTTCTTAGGTTTTGGGGGATTTTTAAATTAAAAAAAAAATATTATGGGGTTGAAAAGCTGTCCTGGAAAAAAAAAAAAGGAACATAGAAAAAATTCATTGCAGTCACTATAAACACTGAGAATATGGTCAGGTGTTGATGGTCTCTGATCACTGATACATTATAATTCTGAAAATATTTTCAAAATATAACAACAGCAAAAGGATTTAAAATAATGTATTCCCTAGCCTTTAAAAACATCAGGATGTATTTGTAATTTAACAATGGTCCTATTTTGTCCAGCTAGGGAAGCTGTGCAAAATAAGACCAAGTGACTTAGAAAAAGCTCTATTATTGCTCTGGTTATTTGTCCCATACGATAAATAGGGTAAATGTATATTTAACTTAACTGTGACACAACCCTAGAAAAAGCTTAATTTACAGCTCCACAGTAGCTATTTTCCTGGGAAAAAATATCCTTCTTTATCTTGGACACATTTTTTAACTAATATTTACTCTTCTCCAGTGTGGAAATACCAAGCACAGACACATTCTCCTGCTTCTGACCATAAGCTAACACAGTGTATATCCAGAGATCTCTTGCTTTTCTGCAGGAGGGAAAGTGGAATAAACAGCAATTAACAGCCAATCAAAGGAGGTTCTTGTGGGGTTTTTTTTTTTCATTTATTGAAGTAATTCTTCATGACTTTCCTGGATTCTGTGACAAATTAATTCACTCATTGTTACTCTTTACAGATTTAAATATTTCTCCTATATGCACTCCAACAAAGCTCAAAATTGCCCTACGAGTCTTCATTCTTTTTGTCTATAGTCTGCTGGTTTCTCTCATTTGTATAAAGAATATGTATTTTATGACTTCTTAACAAAAAGTGCCTTTTGTGGTCCCAGTTCAATATCTTGGTATGTAAGACAGATTTTACTAATACCTCCTGTCTTCTTAAAACGTGCCCAGAGGAATGGTCAGTGAGAGCTCTTGTTTTCATAGCCCTGTGTTGGATTCCAAAACACAGAAAAAAATCTCAATCCATCAATGTATTTGCAGTCCTATCTTCATAACTGTCTGCTGCCTGGCATAGGGATGTTCAGGAAATACAGATTTTAGCCTTTCTTACCTTCCCAGATTATCATGTTTTTATGAAAGCAGTTTAAATTAGAAAAAATCTCTGAAGCATCAATTGAAAATTTTACTAGATCAGTCCCTTGGGGAAAAAAGTCTTAAAAAATATCTGATGCATTTTAGAGGGTGTCCTGAACAAACATTTGGACCTGAGCATGGCAGAGCAAGTTCCAGAGCAGAGCTGCACTGGAAATCTGGCTTCATTGGACCTGTCTAGTGGCATGGGAACAGCTAAAACTGTGCAGACACCCTAAGAAACTGCTATTCTGCCTTACAAGGCATAGAGCTCATTTCTTCCCTCCCAATTCTGATTCCATTCATCATGTCTCTGCTTAAGGAGCAGGAAGAACAGAGGAAATTGTGCTGTAGCTAAACAAAAGATAATATAGCTTAAATAGTAAAAAATTAATAAAAAATCCCAATTGATTGCATGAAGACTACAGGAATACAGAATGAAGCAACATGTACCTGGAAAGCAAAATATTACATATCTTATGACGCTTATCAAGATATCTTATGAAGATATCTTATGATAAATTTGTTTAAAAATCTATGTGTGATTGTGAATTTTTTTTAAAAAATGCAGCTGCTAAATATACAAGAGTTGAAGGAGTTACAGTAATATTGTTCCAAATTTATAAATTCCTGTATTTATTAAATTAGCACATATTTATATTTATATTTTTACATATAACTATATTCACATGTACACATAGGTACACATGCATTTCAAAGAAAGATTTTCAGGTACAAAGTCTCCAACAAAACAAATTCTTACTAGCATTTGCTTGCATCAGTCACAAAATACCGTTAGGCAAAATTCATAAATTATCTAAAATTGAATTGTCTATGATGAAATAGTATCTGGAATTACATACAGCAATAGAAGAGTTTCGTTCATAACATGTCCTAAAGCAAAACTCTGACAAAGTATCTAAAAATAATTAATTATAATTTTATAATGTTAAAGACATTTATAACAGCTACAATTATCCAACCTGATATTTACTATTGTGGGAAAAAAAATAATATACCTTATATTAATATCCCTTTTAACAAGTTCTTATGAGGAACATGCAATACAGTTACAAAAGACTGCCAAAATGCATTTTATGCCACATTCCTGAACTTCTCAATTGCCAGAGGCAGAGGGAAGAGTCTCCTAGTGCTCTTTTTCCTACTTCCCTTGATTAGCATCAGCTTTCATATAGAGTCAGACAAATTAAATTATCTGTGGCAGTGTTTGTTATTGAACATTGAAAGGGACTAGATTTCATATATTCAGCAATGCATTGAATGTACCTGAAGAAAAACACAAAACCAATAAACTACTAGATTATAGTTTATGATACCATATGTTGTCATCAAAGACTGAAATTCAGAGTCTTGGTGCTGTAAAAAGCACTATGTGTTCAAGAATGAATGCTGGCTTTAGGATTTAGTATGAGGTAAAATAAAATTAGGATTCAGCACTTTCTAACCTAAAATCAGCCCCATGAATATTTTCTAATTAAATGAACACAACAAAGACTTCTTGACATAAGCTTGCCTAGTCATTTCTTGTACAAGTCATTAAGAAAACAAAGGAAGCACCTTAGAAAGAATGAAGAGTAAGGTTGAATAACAAATATTTCATTTTGGATGGAAACAACTTTTCCATATACAAGTAACTCAAAAAAAAATACATAAGCTCCAACAAACTGTCCTAAGCTGTGGGCAGTTCAGTATGATTGAGAAAACATCTCAACCACAAAACAGGAATTTTCACTTATTTTTCACATTTTCACTTATTTTGTCACAAATTATGGCACCTTCTCATTAAACACATGCCAAACAACTTCATTTTGTCTGCCAATTGCATGTGGTTCCTTGTTGCACATACACACATGAGAATTATGTTCTGCAGGCAACTGTTTGTTTTTGCGATTTTGCAATGTATCCTACAGGTAATAGACTTGTGTTCAAGACACTGCAATAATGGAGAATGCAACAACAAAGACTTGAGTAAGGGAACTGCATTAAAATGTTCGTAACTTTTGCAGTAAACTTGAAATCACTCTCTTGCTCCTTGCTTGTAATGTGTTTATTAGCTATTACTGATATGATGAAATGTTTTCTTCTGAACAAAAAGTCACTTTTTCAATTTTTTATAGAGTTTTAAGTACAAGATTGACCTACATACTCCCTTTGTCTGTTAGCTTAGCTAATATCTCTAAATACTGCAGCACAAGCACATCAAAGGCAGGATTAGATTTATCCAGCCTAAACCTGAACTTCTCATTCTGATGAATAGAAGGCCAACACATACGTGTGGATTTAACACAACTATCCTGTCTGCAATTCATTTAGGCATTTGCTTAGGGCTTTCCTTTATATTTCCCAAATATGTTTTTATTCCCTGTGTCATTCCGAGTCACATAAAAAATTTAAATGCAAGACTTAATGGAGGAGAGTATTTATATCTGGGAGAACTGGTCCTAATCCTTCTCTTATTTTATCTTTCTACTCTCCTAGTAGTGATGAGGCTACAGCAGCACTTCAGATTATTTCCTCACAAGACATTATAAAAGACAGGAGGTGCAATTATAATTGTGACATCAGTCAGCTTCAGAACTCCTTTCTTAAAACTTTGGAGTAGAATTTAGAATTCAAATGTCATAACATTGTTGCTCTGCAATGATCCTCTAATTTGAATAATTCTTCATTACACAAATAATAAATACTCTGTATTGAATAGATAAAAACTTACCCCTTAAAAATTATTTTCATGTATTTTATCTTATATGCTTTAGAGTGGGAAAATCCTTAATTTTTATAACATATTTTTACTATTATTATAAATATTTTTAATTTATTACTTAAAATAATGGAAAGTACTTCGGAGAAATTACTGAAACGTATAATTAGATTATTTCTGTGGTTAAGTGGTACAATAAATGCTCTATATTGATGTGAAGCAGTGGAGAATGAATCAAATGCAACACCCACCTTAAAACATATCTGAAATAACAGCTCAAATACAGTAGATGATAGATCAAGACCCAT